>SKCR01050302.1:0-38863 GCA_019454045.1 Zanthoxylum bungeanum
ATTGAATTATTCATTTTTAAACGAGAAAAATGAAATTAAGGAAGTAGAGAAAGTGTTCATACGCTGCATAATAAGGTGAAGGTACAAGAAAAGCATCCCCGGGATCGGCTAAGCAAAACATGATAAGCTCGTTTGCTCCAGTAGCTCCACCTCCCATAACTATACGATCTGGATCAAATGTTACCTTGCCTCCTCTCACCTTCCCCATGAACTTTGCCACTGCCTGTAAAAATTAATTCACTCTTCTCATTATTGATAAAGCGAGACTTTAATGACATAATGATCATGGGTATAGAATAATAGGTTAAAATGATCAATGTAACCTAGTTTGAGAGAAGACTTTTGGGGAAAAATATCAAAAGCAAAATCTTTTATTATTTGACGAAATTAAGTGAAACCCATATATAAGATTTTGTTATAAATATTTTAGTTCTTACTGTAAAACATGAGGTAAGGATGGTAATTGGGATATTCCGTCATGTTCTGATAATTATTCTGGATGAAAGATCATTGTGAATCCCAATTGATATTTTGAATTGGAAAGAAAAATTGTACTGAATTTCGATCGAGATTCATAATTCTTTTAAGCTAAAATTCAAAATTTTAAAACATGATGGGGATTTCGCTTAGTTTAATCAAATATCGGGGTTGGCTGATTTTCCCTTTTGTTTGGTTACCTGTCTAAATTCTGGGAGGCCATGATAGTCCTGAAAGATTGCAATGTCCTTGAAATCTTCAACGCCTTCAGGTGTGCAAATGGAGGCGTGTGGGTTCTTGGTAATCCACTCCCTGATCAAATCGAAGCAAAGCTACAAACAAGAAAGAATAAACAAAACGTTATTACGTTGCCCCATTATATATGCATGCATGGTCATGCTGATCAGACAGTGATTGAAGCCAAACCTGATTCTCTGAGAGACCTAATTGAATGACACCTTCAGGATTTTGAGTTTGGTGAAAAGGGTTCCTATCATATGCTTTCCATCCATCGAAGTAAGCTGAATCTTCACCATGACGATTGTTTGTAGCAATCTTAGACAAGATTCCCATTTTCTAACTAAAGTACTAAATAGTAATAATAATAATAATAATAATTTTTTCTTTCTGGTGTTGCTAGAGAGCAGTGAGATGCAATTTAGTGAGGAGAGATGTGTCCGAATTCTTAATTTATAGTCAGTGGGAGTTGGAAAGAATGTTTGCCAACATAGGAAATAAAGATGGAAGTCTATTTCAAATTTCAAATTTTTGGAAAAAGAAAAAAAAAAAAAAAACTGTACAGATTGGAAATAACACTTGATTTAAATTTGTCAGAAACGTTGAAAATTCAATTCTCGAAACACTTGATCTGAGAGGAGCATACAAAATTTCCAACTATCACAGGCTCAGGGTCGGTCCTGAATTTTTAGATGTCCGGTGCGAAAGCTCAAAATATATCATTTTTTTATTATGAAAACATATGTTTAAAAAAAATTATATTTAACGATGGCTGGAACTCAGTCAAAGCTGGGGGCTAGGCCCTCACGTTCAAATTATATTACTTGAGAAAATATACAAAGGGGATATAGTACCTAAACCCCGACAATAAAAAAATATACAATCATATACAACCGGGAGACATGGTGCCCCTTAATTTTTGGGCCCTGGACAGTAGCCCTTGTGGCACTCTGCCAGGGCCGGCCCTGCACTGGCTCTTATAAATACATCCCCTAAACTCGAACGCGAGACCTGACAATCAAGTGTTAAATTTTTTACCACCAAATTATACCTCTTGGGGTTTCTAAGCGTAATTGATTACGTGTAAATGCATGATTCATAATGCAGATAAACACATACATGGGTGAACGTGTAAATGGGATTTAAATTTATTTTTTCATATATTGGTTGTGGAATTTAATTAGAATCTTGTTCAATTTGCTGTGTAAGAATTCCATGGCATACTAAGAGTGAAGGTTTCCATGAAGCACCAACAGATGTACGTACACACGCTTGATGAAGACTTTGAGAGCAAAAAAATTAAAGATTTTAACTGTTGACTGACTGCAAAAGCACTTTTGGGCGGTCATTGGACTTAGCTACTCGTAGTAATGGCACGAATCTCACCTAATGTTTTAAAAATCCTACCCACCGTTAAAAAGGTTGAATAGATTATTAATTTTATCGGTCAAACCGATTAAAAGCGTGATAAATAATTTTAATTAATTAATAATTATAAAAAATATTTATTTTCATTTTTTGTTTAAATTTTCTGGTTAAGAATTGATTGGACCGATTCATTGATTGTCATCGATTTTTATCGACTTTAATCGATTTTTTTGCATATCGATTTTTAGGATTCAACTATTTTTAGGATTCAACTGAGTTGAACTCATGGCCGATTCAACTGGCAAGTCTGATCTGATTTTAAAAATAATAATCTCACAATATACCTAATGCTAAAGGACACATAGTATAAGATCTCAAATTCAATTAGAATTCAGGATCCTATATATTTAAGTGAATCAAGCTTGCATTTGGGACCATTTTTATTATGAATTCTAATTCTTTTTGTCTAAAAAACTCCAAATTAATTTTAATCGAGATTCGAGATTTTAAATTATTTGATATGTAATTTGAAATAATTTTTTTTCCCAAATACATAATTGGATTAAGATCAAGGAAATAAAATTTTCTTTTGGGGCAGT
This sequence comes from Zanthoxylum bungeanum, assembly GCA_019454045.1. Lineage (NCBI taxonomy): Eukaryota > Viridiplantae > Streptophyta > Magnoliopsida > Sapindales > Rutaceae > Zanthoxylum > Zanthoxylum bungeanum. Next base: position 2,682 of record SKCR01050302.1, read on the forward strand.
TCCATTTTCTTCAAGATTATTTGGTTGACAGATTTTTTTATCCAAGCGTTCCGACTATTTCTTCTTCTGGGCTTTCCTTTTGTAGGTTTTTCTTAAGAAAAAAATTCCTTTATTTTATCTTTATCTAGCCATGGAAATTAAAGTTTGCACGATTTATTTCAAAACCATGCAATTCTCATTTTTCTTGTATAATCAAACTTAGAAACGCATTGTACCTAATCTAAATATAGCATTTAAAATGTAGCCAATTAAAGTAGCAAGGCTGGTCAAATATTGAGATGTTCCGCTACAAGAAATTCGGAGATTACCAATTGAATATTCAATCAGTAATCTTAAAAATTTGATAGGTAATAACTATTATCGACTGAAATCGACAAAATTTTTTCGGTCGGTAAAATTATTAATCAAATTACCTACCAAAATATAATTCGGTTAGTAATTTCTTAAAAAATAAATAATAAAAAAAATTAGATTTTACCGACCAAATTATATTCGGTCGGTAAACTCACTGCATTTAATAAAAATTTGTATGGTCCCACCGACAAGCCATGGGTGGGCCCCACACTTGGGCCTTAGTACCACAAAGGACGGGCCAAAACTAAATCCACACAATCCACATTTAATTGTACAAATTGATGTAATTCATAACTAAAACCTTTGATCTCGAGATTAAATTAGTAGTATAGTTGCTACTAGGGTATGCCATAATTCTTGTTATAATATTTAAAGAATATATGTGTTGGTGAGTAATAATCTATATAATAAAGGAGAATGGTGTTGGAGGAAAGAGAGTGTATCCAACGGCTCTCTTTATGTGGCTTAATTAACGGCCCAGATCAATTCATTGGTAATTGGAGGAAATAGAGTGAATTGATTGATGGAAAAGGTAAAAAATTTTCAAATTTTCAAATTAAAAAATAGAAAGTTAAAATAAAATCATTTAATTCTGTAACACCGTGTCGTAGGCACGGGCAAATACTGTAACACCGTGCCGTAGGCACAGGCATCATTTAATTAAAAAATTAAATCATGTAATTCTGTAACACCGTGCCGTAGGCACGAGCAAATAATGTAACACCGTGCCGTAGGCACGGGCCAAATACTGTAACACCGTGCCGTAGGCACGGGCAAAAACTAGTATATATATAAAGTAAAATAATAATAATATTAAAGTTACAGACCGAAATTTAATTCGATCAGTAAAATGTCTATTTTTTATATTTTTATAATTAATATTATTTTAGTGACGGAATTCCATTCGGTCGCTATTTATTATCAATTATCGACCGAATATTCGGTCGGTAATTGTTGACGTCATAAAATGGCGCCAAATTAATCTTCAACGCCGTATTTCCGACCGAATATAATATTTCGATTGGTAATTGGTCAAAAATTATTTTTTTTATATTTTTCAATCGGTAATTAGCAAAATTTTCTTGTAGTGTTCGGCGAAATTTTTTCGCAAGACTTCATTACATTCATGTGCATATTTCTTTAATTTACATATTTTTCAATTCTAAATAAAAACAAACCCAAAAAAAATAAATTTTCTCTGTAAAGCACAAACCATATAGGAATACAACAATAATGAAATCTGTGGGCAAAGTTTTACATTTTGATTATTTTAGTACTAATTTATCAATTACAAGATTAAGTGATTTCCAATCACTATAAAAATGATTTATACATCAAAATACATTCAATATATGAAAACCCCCAATTTTGATTAAGTCATAAACCCTGATTTTATCAATTAACCAAATTAACCAAAATTAATTCAATTAAATACTTTAATCAAATCTCTACAACACCAATCAAGTCTCAGCACTTTGAAATAACTCAAGAACATTTTTAAGTTTTTATTGAGTGGTTTAACAACTCTAGAATGACAAGAAGTCATCTAATGATTATAATAAGGCCTTATTTACACTAAATAATCTTACTTTAAATTACTACACATGCATGTATCCAATTTTAAGCATCCAAACATCTCAACAGAAATTCAAGAGAGGGAAAAACAAACTCACATCATATGTTGTGCTATAGAACAATAGAAACAATTTCCAAATAAAAGAAAGTAAGCAAATACCTTATTTACAATTTTTTCTTTGTATTTTTTCTTTAGCACTTTGTTTTTACTCAAGCTCTCTATTTTGTATTCTTGAAAACTTAACTTAATGAAGTAAAATGAAACAAATCAATTTATATATGTTGGATGCCTTGGCCAAAACCCTAAGGGGGTATTTGGTCATTTTGTGCTTCATTTAATCTAATTAATTAAAGCTAAAATTACTTGTTGTATTTGATGACTACAATCATAAAGTAACTTCTCATATGTAACCACTTACATCAAGCCATTAATCATGCAAATGATGACTTTTGATATTTTTATTTTAATTAGTTAATTATTTAATAATTAAATAATCAAGATAATTAATTAATATCAATATCAATATATATATATGTATTTTATTTACATTAAATAACAAATACATATCTATTAATGACATGTGTCAAAAATCATATTTTATCAATTAATTAATGTGTATTTAATTAAATCATGTATTAAATACAAATCACTATGTATTAATTAAGTCAATGACGTGACTGCCATCAAAATATGGATGATATCTTATATATCCACAGTGATATCTCAAGTTTAAAAATCACTATGCTACTTAACCCGAAAAGATTATTATTGACGTTGTGTACCATCTATTAAGAATCTTCGGTGAGTCGTTCAATATTTATCAAATATAAATACCTACATGTCTATTTGACTCTGAGACTCATGGTTCATTGAGTAATAACCATTGAAATCCTAGATTTCAATATACGACACATATCGGTCTTTGCAGGTTTACTTATTGACCAAGTAATGTAAACTTTGATAAGAAACAGTTAAAAATTGATATAGTTATGATATAATTCAATGACAGTTGCGACGCTTTTACAATTGTATCATAACTAATCATTCTAAGGTCTGTTACGTCTTTATCATATAATAAAGGATGTTATATTACACACACACACATATATATATATATATATATATATATATATATATATTGTTTGGTTTGAGATTTGAGAAGGTCTCGTAAGTTATGGTAAAATAAAAAACTGTGTTTGGGAAAAATATAAAGAGAAGAAATGGTTATTGAAGTTTGAAGGTAATTTGATGGGTTGAAAATTTCATTTTACCATATTATTCATAACATTCTAAATTAGAGTGTTTTCATGATTTTAATGTTATTTTATTAATTATAATTTTACCTTCTAATATTTTCCAACTAAACACAATAATATTATTAAACTATTATTTTATCATATCATGTTCCCAAATATAACAAGTTAAATTATTTTATTTTACCTCATATTATCTTACCAAACTTTAATACATCTCATTACACCCAATCCAAATAAAAGATTAAAGGTTTATCAATCATAGTTTGAAACTCGACGCGAATTGAGGGTGAAACTTCTACCCCAATGTTAATTAAGGGAAAAACTTTTACCACACATACATTAAATAGAAGCGAGACTTCTAATCCACACAAAATAATATATCAACTTATATTAATATTTAGAAAGATATATTTACTCATATCAATATTTTGGAGGAGATAATTATAAACAACCCCATATATATTAGCCCACTATTTGGCCAACTGAATGATATATATAAATATTTTTTGGAAATATTAAAAATTTCATCGTCAAATTAATCATTCAGACTTAAGTGGAATAGATAAAAATCTCGGTTATCTCAGGTTCTTAAAAAAAAACACATTCACTGGATTCGAACCGATGACTTAAATGATAGTGTGAACGAGATTTCAATTTTTTAGTCAAAAATCACTTATGTGCACGCATTTTATATTAAGTGTGTGTTTGATATGATTTTTAGTGGAAACAAAAGAGATTTTTTTAATCTAAAATATTATTTTCATAATTTTTATTCATATTTGGTTATATTTAGAGTAGTGCTTTTGAGAATTTTTTTTTAAAAAAAAATTTACTATTTTACATCTACTAATAAAATTTCAAAATTTCAGAGATTTAAGGAGTATGTGTTGGAAGGTTTTTTTAGAGAATTAAATTGTATAGAATAAAGTTATTTTATTTTACAACATTATTTCATTTCTTTCATAACATAACTTTAAAAAAATTATCCATTAAAATAATTTTATGATTTTTAATAAAAACTCATAATGACAACCAAACATATGAAAATTATTTATTACAAGCTCTATTTTTAAAATCTATATTAATAAAAATTATACTTAAAAAAATTATATTTGAAAAATTGTACTAAACACTAAACAGACCCTATTTTGGAAATATTCATGCCCTGACTTCTCTTAATAGTAAATATTCTTTTTAGGGTAAAAAATAGAAGGAAAAAAAAACGTTTTTGATCACTTTCATGAGTGATGACATGAAACACTCATTAAAATAGTTTTTATGTTCTAAAACATAACATTTAACACGGACAAAATTAACAATAGAAATTTTCAAGTTACTTTAAAATATATTTTTTTTGAGAGCCTAAATTTAGTTTAGTAAAAAAAAAGTTTTGTAACATCCCCAATCCGAAAGATGTTACTGGCAGGGAATAAGTCATAATATCCTCTGAGCCTCAAATCAATCTAATTGATCAAATCTGTCATAATCATCCCAAACATAAGTTCATGCAAAGGGTCCAATGCCCAACTCAATACTCATAGAAATGCATCTCAAGTTTCTATACAATGAAGTCAAAAATACTTTACACTACAAATCCAATGTTTGACACACTCAAAGACTAATATTGTGCAATGTATATCATGCAACTTTTACTCGACTCTGACTATGCTGCCTTCTGGACACAACCTGGTGGACTCAACACCCAAGTGACTGCCATCAGTATCCATCCTCTCGAACTCATCCTTCAGATTTACCTGTAAAATAAAATACTGGGAGTGAGGGGTTAGGTTGTTTGAACAACCTAGTGAGTGTACAGTTTTTTTAAAAAAAAACTGATATACTTTATAAAATCCATGGTTCGAAAACCAAAATCATCTCAAGAATCAATCTTTCCTGCTCATAAAATATTTTCTAGAATTCTCTAAGTCATGAGTTATATTGAGAACTCCTTTATAAAACCATTCTCTTTAAAGAATCAAGTCCAAAAAGTCCATCTCTAAATTTATAAATTATAAATATGATTTTCCTGTCCAAAAACCTTTGTGAAAACTATTCACAAATTTATATGTAAAATCATATGTAAAAACAACTGTCAATCTGTACAATAATCCTGTGGTATTGGGGCGTTGTACGCACAGTCCCCCAAGCCACTAAGCTAGTAAATAATGGTGCTATCAGTGCCACTAACCTGTCTTTGAAAAATTCGGGTCTAGGGGCGTTGCACTCACAGTCCCCCTAGCCCAATACCCAGGATCTAAAGGCATCTGTCATCTCTAGTCCTGTATCTCGTGTGCACACGTCTATACTGGTATCAATACCGATACTCATCAATACCATGTCCGTCAATTCCATATCTGTATCAAGTTACATCTGAGGTGGGTTTTTCCCTCATGCCTCCAAAATCATAAATCCATATCTTTGAAATCATTTTCATCATCAAAGCATTTATCTGAAACCAAGCTTTATCACAAGCTTAAATCATACATCTTATTCACATGAAATCATCATTTTAAATGAAACCAATAAATCAGAGATCTGCAAAATCATATCAGAAATAACAATAAAAAAATTTTAAAATAATTACTCCCAGATAAGAGAAAAATATCCATTCACAGTGCTACGATAATTCAGGTACGATATGCGGTGTAGGTAATCTCCAAGTGTTCGGTCGGTGATCTAAGGCCAAAGAAATCGTTAGTTATCCTTGCAATAAAAGTATATACAATCAATGGTTGATGTTTATGCTCATGATATGACTTATCATGTGTCTACTCATCTATACAAAGCCCTTAGAGTTCCCCCAAACATCTTAGGACAAAACTGGAACAATTGAAAATATTTCCTGAAAATGTGCCTCGCGTCGCGACACTACTCACCCGACGTCGCGACGCGCCCAGCCCAGCACAAATCCAGAATTCATTTCTTCTTCCAGCATGTGTCGCGACGCCGATGAGTTTTGCGTCGCGACGCGTCGCCGTTTCCAGGACATAAATTGCAATCTCAATTCACACACCATTTCCTCAACATCACACAAGCTACAACCATAACAAATACATTACATATCATCAATTCCACTCTTAAACACTATCTCAAAACCAAATCATAATCATTTATAAACCCCAACTCAAATTCATACTTATCGATTTCACAATTTGGGGGGTTTTTCCAATTACTAACATCCAAACACAACAATCATGAAAAACAACATCAAGCACACCCAATCAACACACCACAATCATCAAAATTCATTATATCAAGGATTTGGGTCAAGCTCTATTCACCTTGATTTCATTTTTTCCTTCACTAGCATAACCTTCTAAGCTCCCTTTTTCCTTTTCCAAGCTTGCATGTGAAGGTTGAAGCTTGAATCAAGTAATTTTGGTTGATGAATTGAAATGAAAATTCTGCACTTCTCCCCCTCTCTCATGTTTTTACTTCTTCACAAAATAAGGGTTGAGTGCAAAAGAGTCATCTTTTATACTAGGGGCAGGATGCAAAAGATAAAATGAAGAAAAATGTTTAAAACTTTAAGAATTTTCCCGTTTAGTCCATAAATACAATTCATCCGAAGTTGAGTTGCATTTTCGATCTGTTTCGGCTTCGAATGTGAAGAAATATTCAACATGAACGTTGTAGATATCGGGCTTAGCTTTCCAACGAAATAAAATTCATAAAAATCGGATATCTTATGAGAAAGTTACAGTTCGAATACTAAAGGCTATCTGTATTGAACCTTAAAGTGAATTTCTTAAATGGTACTACAAGGAATTTGTCGAATAAGCTTAAAGTAATTTTATGAGCATAATACACACTTTCATATGATCAAATAATATGTATTATTTCATTCCTAACTTAATATTCATCGGGTTACCGGGGTGTTACAAGTTTATGAATAATAAATAGGGAAATTATTATCTATACACTTGAAAATTATCTAATGTTTGGAGAAAACACCCAATTTTGAGAGAATATCATCTATGCACCAAATTATTAAAAAAATGATTAATTACCAGTTACCGCCCAAAATTTAAGAAATTTTATTATTTATTCACATGAAATTTAGCGGATGTTAAAAAAAACACCTAATTTTTTTTATAAACTTAGGGTGGTAAATATACATTTTTAAGAACTTTAAGTGTTCTTATGTCATTTTCTTAAAACTGTGTGTTTTTTCAATTATCAGATAATTTTTAAATAGACAAATGATAATTTCCCTAAATATTTCTATATTACTCCAAAGTCCAAACACACATAGAAAACTATACTTGTAGCTAAAATCAATTATTACTACACGAAAAAGAAAACGTTTTTAAAAAATAAATTTATTTATCAAAAATAAGAAGGGGAATGCTAACAATAACCGCTTATATCTACGGATTTTGTACTCTCTTGTTCGAAGGGTCATCTATTTAGATAATTTGTGTCCGTTATTATTCACTCTTGTTTTTTAAACTAGCCATGACTTTAAAAACTGAATTTACGTTATTATCCATATTTTAAGTTTCTTTTACAAAATATTTTCACTCTAAGCTCAATATATATATTATATATATATATATATTATATATATATATATATATATATATATATATATATATATATATATATATATATATATATATCTCATTAATATCAATCTCATCACAATTGTGAAATACCAGTAAAATCAATTTAGTCGCGATTTTACACGTTACGTAAATGCATTATTAATACCATAACTAAATCTATTTACTATAACTAAATAATTACTTAGAGAGATTTTATTAAATTAATTAACTGAAAATCTAAGTAAACAATAAATAATAAATTTTAGAAAATTATGAGAGAAGACTTTAGGGTTGTAACTTCACCTAAACATGCAAATAATGAATTATTGCACTTTTCATTTAGTTGAGTATTTGTCATGCACTATTAACCTAGAACATTAAATTATCTGCCAATCTTTTCCAATGCTTAAGGGGGGTGTATTCAATTGAGATTTTAAAAGATTTTTTTGGGTTAAATAAGTCTTGTGGTATTCAATTAAGATTTTTAAATAATCTAAAAAGTCTTGTGGTATTCCATTAAGACTATTAATATTTTTTAAAGAGTGTATCCAAATCTAGTGATATTCAATCAAGACTTTAAACAAGTAATACAAAATCTTATGGTATTGAAAAACATAATTATTTTGAAGGATTTTTTTATATGTATGATTGTGTGAGACTTTTTAGTGAGAATTATAAATATCAAACTCTATAAAAAATCATAGCCTAACCCATGAGACTTTTTACATAAGATTTTTTTGACTGTTAGAAAACAGAAGATGAACATACATGTTAGCTATTCGTGAACAAGTTACTTGCTTATTAGTAATTTCTTCTTTTTTCTTTCAAACAAAACAATATGACTTTCTTTTAAATGCAACTGATAATGTCATTCCTCCAACCATTTTTCTTAATGAATTTCATTTTCGAGGAGAAAAATTCTATCACATTTAAAGATAATTTCCTTGATTTTCTTTGAGGCCAGCAAAACTTCTTCAATCAGATAGATGATAATGTACAAAGGGAATTTAACACAACAATGATTTTTTCCTCGTTTTCTCGCTAATTTTTTACTTGTATTTTTTTTAAAAAACCAAATTTAAGGAAAAATATTTATCAATTATTAAGATCATTGATGCCGATATGTTATCTTTTATTCCTAGGTAAGAGACGTGACATTCTGTCACAGAAACTCAGAAAATAATATGAGATAATTAAGCATTTTCGTCAGTAAAGTTATCTACACTGTTAGTAAAATATTGATAGATTACTTAAGTCCATGAAATATTACCGTCAACATAGCTTGTAAAGAAAATATAGTTGTAATGGTTGAGGCATCCCCACCTAACCATGATATAAATTATAGCATTGTTAATTCAGTGGAGGGGTGACCTAAACGAGTGACCGGCGTAATCACATGCGTATAACGCAAGCGCACGCATCGTTCAAGTAGTATAAATGTATCGATCCCACGAGGACTTAATACCTAAGCTATTAATTTATGAAGCCAAATAATTACGAGTATCTAATAGATTGGTTGTTTGATTGGATGGTGACTTTAAACTAAAACAAGTAAATAAAACAGTGCGAAAGTAAATTAAATGAAAATTCAATATTATTAAACTATCCAGGGTTGAAAATCCTTCCAATATCTTTTAAAGATGAAGGGATTATCTCATGTTTGTGTAATATATTGGTTTATTAACCTGCAACACGAAATTATGCAAAAGCCTATGTCGATGGTCAGATACAAATACCCAATGTAACCCAATTAATCATATGTCTATGTTAACCAAGTTATCTGAATTCATTAAGATTAAGTTCCAATTATGGCTACCCTCGCCCGACAGGTATATGTCTATCTTGTAATAAAATCTATTAAAGGGTTATCTATCCTTAAGGAAGATTATGGGCTATCAAGTCTAAGGTTGAAACCTAAAATTCCATTGTCAAAGTTATTTTAAGTTTACCACATCAATCTTATTAATGGCCAGTTAACAAGAAGCATTAAGCTTAAGACTTAATAAATAAACATTTATATTACCTAAACTATAAAAATAATTCCTTATACACCGATGATATTGGAATTCATCACAACCCCAGATAACAGGTTTAGTTACGACACATATCTAAGGCTAGTAAAAGCTTAAATAAAGTAAATGACATAAAGTAAATGCTGAAAATTAAAAACGTAAATAAAACAATAAAAAAAATGATGGGGGTTAGAGAATCCACTTTTATTACTTCTATTTTAGATATCTCCCTTATTATAATATATTAACTTTGTGTGATAATTACCAACCGGCCATACAGGCGGTATCCTGATTAAGTCAAATTTATAATTAATTCCAACCGACCATACAGGCGGTATCCATTTTTAGTCAGGTTAAACCATAAAGGCGGTATCCCATTAAGTCAGGTTTTAATTAATGGAGATTAATCTAAAATATTAGTAATAAAAGCTTAACATTTCACCCCCAGCAGAGGGGAGTTACCTCCTCATGCTGAAATAATAAAATAAAGACTGAAAAGTAAAGAAAAGAAAGTATTATTGCAAAAAGTAAATAAAATTAAATTCTGAAAGCTGTAAATAAATAAACAAGATACAATCTTCTTAGTATTCTCTAGGAAATCCCCAGAATAAGGTATGGTTTTACAAATGAAATTCGGCCTCTATTTATAGAGAAAATTTGGCCTTACGCATCGCGACGCGCCGTTGATTTTGGACGTGTGGCACTGGCTTCGCGGAGATGAGGACATGTGGCGTCGGCGGCTCAATTATTGTGTCGGCATCGCAACGCGTAAGGATGTGCGCGTTACGACGCTGACATCAGCAAAGATGTAGATTGTCGGCAGCATGAGATGATGTCACGTGTCCGACGCACGTTAGCAATTTTGCAGTCATGTTGACACGTGGCAGACGCATATTAGCAAGTGTGCATATTAGCAAACTTCTCTGATTATGACACGTGTTCGGCTCACGTTAGCGGCATATGATAGCAGGTGGCGTATTTTAGCACTGCGCATTTTAGCAAACGGCGCATTTTAGAAGGAAATTTAAATTTTTGCCTTTTTTGTCCGTTTTCCGCTGTTTTGGCCCCGAATTGTCTCATGTTATTTTATTTATCTATAAAATAACACAAAACACATCAAAATATTCACATAACTCAAGAAACTATAAAAAATATTAAGTCAAATGTGTGGGAAATAGTGATCTATTTATCACTCATCACACCCCCAAACCTAACATTTTGCTAGTCCTCGGGCAAAACAACAATATAACATAAAAATCTTTAAAATAAACATTAAACTAAGCCACTTTCGTAGGGATCACGGTTGCATTTAGCATATGCAACAAGCCTTTAAACCCCTAGGTGTCCCTAGTGGACGAGTTGTAGTCTCGTGAGGGCTTACAATGACGATACCCACAAACGTCAATATAAAACTAATGTACACAAAAGTAAAAGACAAGAGAAAAGAGAATAAAGAAGTTAGTGACTAAACAAGTGAAACTTCTTATCCAAGTTAAGAATTGTTTTCTTTCTTTCTAAATTACCAAATAAGTAAATTCTCAGATTATTTTTACCATTCTTCATATACACAACCAACAAAATATTAATCAAGTCATTGTGCCCACAATATTCATAAGTGTAGTTGAAAAGAGAGTAATATTTTTATCCTAAAATTATATGAAAATTCACACATTTTTTAGTAAGGGAATATTTTTATGATTTTTCTTTATTTATTTACAATATCTGCCATCCATATAGCGAGCTTTGGGCCAGTGACTCCCAAACCAGTTAGTTTTAGGGCACTAGGTGTTAAAACACCCATACGGACTTAATTACTTGGATTTCAGAGGTTTTTTTTTATTCCATCATTTTTTAGATGCTTCCTCCAATTAAACTAGAGCACTGAATATTACAAACTTTTCAGTTACAACTCATGTCCGTATGTTACCATGCATGTTGATAATACATGTCAACTGAACATATGAAGATCCATTTTAATCAGTTTTATGGAGAATTCACAATTAAATAATTCAAAAGGAAATAAACAAAAATTAACTTGTTACGAAATAGGGTGAGATACGTCTTACACAACTATCTCACACCAATTTCACTTGATTAATCAAATTAAAAACATAAAAACACAATATATATATATATATTTTTTAATTTTTAAAAAAAAATTTAATTGTTTTGAATTTTTTGAAATTTTTTGACTAAAAGTAACACAATAAAAATATGATATTAGTCAACTATTCCCCTCCCTCAAACCTAAATGAGACATTGTCCCCAATGTCTTAAAAAGTAAAAGATGAGTTTAGAAGATAGTACATGGTTAGCTGAAATTCTACATCTTTAAAAGAAAATTAAAGGTTAAGATCCAGATTTATCCGACGCTTCTTACCACGATCATTATCAGACCAGTTTATCTTGGAAATGATAGGGTCAATTTGTGGTTCAAAGGCAAAAATTTGGTCAATTAAATAATGGGCAGTTCTGGCAGTGAAGAGAAGTTCTTTTACAGGTTTTGACACGAACCCATTTCTCCGGGCATCATCAAGAAACACACAAAGAAAATCATAAAATCCATCAGCATTAAATAGTCCAATCGGTTTCTGGTGTATGTTCAAATTTGCCCAAGATATTACTGTAAAAATTTCCTCCATCGTACCCAAGCCACCTGACAAAGCAATAAAAACATCAGCGCAGTTAATCATTTCCACCAGTCGTTCAGAAATACCTGGTACGATTAGTTCTTCTTCGTTTGATGGTCCTATAAGATTCACCTCTGCCAAAGGTTTTGTGATGATTCCCAAGACTTGATTGCCTTCTTCCTGTACAGCCCTTGAAACAATCCCCATTAGTCCAAGATTGCCACAGCCATATACTAAGTGAATATTCCTTTCAGAAATGACTGGACCCAATTCCTATGCAACTTCAATGAACTCTGGCTTAGAACCAACACTGGTGCCGCAAAACACACATATATTTACAACTCGTCTTCTTGAAGTGGCTTCTATTTTTTTTATGTCTTTCTCTGAATGCCTTCAAAAGTACAATAATGAGTTGAATTTATAATACCGGAAAAAGGGTGAGTAATAATAGCACTAGTACCTGCCAAATGACAATTATTAGCTAAACAGTAAAATATATCGTGAAAGTAAAAAAAATCTGGATCATGTCGGAGAAAATAAAATAACAAAAAAATCTCAATTATTAGATATATACAAAGATAAAATAATATTTACAAGAAGTAACGGCTTGAATGATGTCTATGCGTCAGGGACAAGCTTCCCATCCAATTTTCTTATAAATTGGCAAATATGGTCTTTTAGAGTCAGATTCCCGAGACTTAACTGTTGTCTTTCTTTTCGGAATTATGTATATAACATGTGAATTGCATGATGCACAAATCCACTGGAATGCGTCTCAAGAGTCTTAGATATATCATCCAAAGACTTCTTACTCAAGCCATCCCCAATGAATTTAATTTTATCTTCATGGTTATCAGACACCATTCCTAAAGAACGATAACGAGTATTACATGTCATGCGTGCACATTTATAGCAAACACCCATTTTTTGGCTCTTCTCTTTTTAGCATAGGTGCTTTGCGTAAACCAGACAGATATGAAAAAAAAGAGTCAGAGGACTCACCTGCCAATTGGACCCGTGCTTTAATAATCCAACGAAGGTCAGTAGGAATACCTTTGATCATCAGTAGTCTCATTCGTTCCAAATGAGCTTTATAGACTTTCATAAGAGAGTTTTGAGGGAGAGAAAGAAATTGCTTGTGAAGATTTGCGAGAACTTCTTCCATCCTGATATGTGACTTTACCTACACAAATTAAACACACAAAAATAAAACACACCAAATTTGAATATATACACAAATTGCATGGGTTGCCTCCCAGCTAGCGCTAAGTTTAACGTCGTCAGCTAGCCATGACTGTCCGAAAGTTAAGCTGGATCTGAAAATGTGACACTTTCTTTTTGTCGCTCAAATGATTCTCCCCAGTAGTGCTTGACATGCTGACTATTAACTTTGAATGTTTCATAGGTGTTGGGATCAAGTAACTCAATAGCTCCATATGGTAAAACCTGAGTGATCACAAATGGACCTGACCACCTTGATTTCAACTTTCCAGGGAAAAGTTTCAACCTTGAATTGTAAAACAACACCTGCTGCCTTGGTTCTAGTTGTCTGCGTACTATTTTTCGATCATGCAATTTCTTAGTCTTTTCTTTGTATAATCTGGCATTCTCATAAGCCTGTAGGCGAAACTCCTCCAATTCGTTGAGTTGGTGGAGTCGTTTCTCTCATGCTTCTTGTGGATCAAGATTTAACTTCTTCAGTGCCCAATACGCCTTATGTTCAAGCTCCACTGGCAGATGACACGCTTTCCTAAACACCATTTGATATGGGGAAATACCAATGAGTGTTTTGTAAGCTGTTCGGTAGGCCTATAATGCGTCATCCAATTTTGTAGACCAATCCCTCCTTGTTGATCCAACGGTTCTCTCCAAGATTCTTTTGATCTCCTTGTTTGAAACTTCAACCTGTCCATTTGACTGCAGATGGTAAGCAGTGGAAAATTTATGAGTAACTCCGTATTTGGATAGGAGTGCATCAAAGTATCTGTTGCAGAAATATGTGCGACCATCATTGATAATTGCCCGAGGTGTTCCGAAGCGAGTGAAAATATTATTTTTAAGGAATTTTATCACCACTTTTGAATCATTTGATGGTAGTGCAATTGTTTTAACCCATTTGGAGACGTAGTCTACTGCAACTAGTATATACAAGTTTCCGAATGATGGAACAAAGAGTCCCATAAAATCAATCCCCAATACATCAAATATCTCCACTTCCAAATATTTTGCAAAGGTCCTTCATTTCTCCTTGAAATATTTCCCGTTCTCTGGCACCTGTCACATTGAAGAGCAAATAAGTAAGCATTTTTAAAAAGAGTGGGCCAGAAAAAATCTGATTGAAGGACTTTTGCTGTAGTTTTATTCCCGCTGAAGTGACCGCCGTATGGTGATGAATGACAATGCTGCAAGACACTATTGACCTCCTCCTGTGGAACCAAACGTCTCAATAATTGATCAGCATAATGTTTGAACAGGTACGGCTCATCCCAGACACAGTGCTTGATTTCTTTGAAGAACTTCTTCCGTTGTTGATCTGTCCATTCCAACGGTCATTTTCCTGATACTATGTAGTTTACATAATCAGCATACTAAGGAGCATCATGTTGTTTCATGGAAAACAACTGTTCATCTGGAAACGTTTCTTTGATTGTTAGTTCATTGCCAGTTGTTTCTCCATTCTCGAGCCTTGATAAGTGATCTACCACTTGGTTTTCTGTCTCTTTCCTGTCTCGGATCTCCACGTCAAATTCTTACAGTAGAAGCACCCAACGAATCAATCTGGGTTTGACATCTTTCTTTACGATCAGGTATTTGATTGTTGAATGATCTGTGTAGACCACCACTTTGAGACCCAGCAAATAGGAGCGAAATTTATCAAAAGCAAACAAAACTGCGAGAAACTCCTTTTCAGTGGTTGTGTAGTTGAGTTGAGCTTCATTTTGAGTTCTGCTGGCGTAGTAAATGGTATGGAAAATATTTGCTTTGCGTTATCCCAAATCTGCACCTACATCAAAATCACTAGCATCACACATCACCTTAAATGGAAGAGTCCAGCCTGGTGCTACTATAATGGGGAAAAAGACTAGCTTTTGTTTTAAGATCTCAAAAGCTTCATGTCATTCTTTGGTGAAATTGAAATGCACATCTTTCTCCAAAAGATTGCACAGAGGTTTAGCAATCTTTGAGAAGTATTTGATAAATCTCCTGTAAAAACCTGCATGTCCGAGAAAACTCTGAATCTCGTTGACAGATGTTGGGGGAGGTAGTTTTTCAATTATCTCAATCTTTGCTTTGTCAACCTCAATTCCCTTTTGTGAGATCCGATGTCATAGGACGATGTCTTCATGCACCATGAAGTGGCATTTCTCCCAGTTGAGTATCAGGTTGGTATCTTCGCATATTTGTAACACTTGTTCCAGATTTTGCAAGCAGTGGTTGAAAAAAATCTCCAAACACAGAGAAATCATCCATGAAGACCTCCATACTTTGTTCCAGCATGTCTGAGAAGATGGTCATCATGCAACATTGAAATGTGGCAGGGGCATTACATAGTCCAAATGGCATTCTGCGGAAAGAAAAAGTACCATACAGACATGTAAAAGTGGTTTTCTCCTAATCTTCTGGGGTGATGGCAATCTGATTGTACTCCGAGTATCCGTCCAGAAAATAATAGAACTCATATCCTGCCAGTCTGTCTAGCATCTGGTCAATGAATGGTAACGGGAAATGATCTTTCCTTGTTGCTTTGTTCAACTTCCTGTAGTCCATGCATACTCTCCATCCAGTCACCGTTCTTTTTGGAATCAGCTCATTCTTTTCATTTGTGACTACAGTAATTCCTTTTTTCTTTGACATACACTGCATATGACTCACTCGCGTGCTGTCAGAGATGGGGTAAATGATGTCAGCATCCAACCATTTGATAATTTATTTCTTCACGACCTCCTTCATGATTGAATTTAGTCTCCATTGATGCTCCAATGTGGGTTTGTACTCGTCATTCATCAGAATTTTATGCATGAAAAATGATGGACTAATGCCTCGAATGTCTGTTATAGTCCAGCCATTGGCTTTCTTGTGTTCTCGTAACACTCTCAGCAACTTTTCTTCTTGCTCCAATGTTAGCGAAGAAGAAATAATCACAGGTAATTCAGAAGCGTTTCCTAAAAATGCATACCTGAGATGGCTCGGAAGTAGCTTTAGCTCCAGCTGCGGAACCACCACCGTTAAGTGTAAATACGTAACCTGATGTAAATTTTCTATCATCTGGATCTCTCTGGAAGTCAGAGTCTGTATACCCTTAACTTGTAACTCATTTTCTTCATATATCAGAAACTTATCCCTAGAACCCTTAAGATATTTTAGGATATGTTTCACGATTGTCTAATGTTCATTACCTGGATCAGTTTGATATCGACTGGTCACACTGACGCTGAAACTAATGTCAGGTCTAGTACATAACATGTCATACTTTATGCTTCCAATACAAGAAGCATATGGCAAGTTAGAAATTCTAACTCTTTCTTCCTCAGTCTGAGGTGTCATTTTCTTCAAAAGATGTATGTCATATCGGAAATGTACATTTCTTGCCTTACAATTGCTAAAACTGTACCTTTCTACTATCTTATCTATGTACGTCGATTGTGAAAACCCTATAACCTTCCTAACTCTATCCCAGTAGAGCCTTATACCTAATATATAGGAAGCTTCACCTATATCTTTCACAGAGAAGTTCTTGTAAATGTATGCTTTCACATTTTGCATCAATCCTATATCATTTCCTGTGATAAGGAAGTCATCTACATACAAGAATAGGAAAACTGTCATGCTCCCACTCACTTTCTTATAAACACACGGTTCTTCCTTGTTCTTGATGAATCTAGATAATCTAATTATCTCATCAACATGACGATTCCAGCTTCGGGATGCCTGTTTTAGTCCATAAATAGACTGTTGGAGCTTACAAACCAAGTTTGAAGTCTCGCTGGATATGAAACTCTCTGGTTGTTCCATATAAATATCCCCCTCAATGAATCCATTTAGGAAAGTGGTTTTCACATCCATATGTCATATCTCACAGTCGTGATATGCAGCAATGGCTAAAAGAATCCTAATGGATTTTAGCATGGCTACTGGTGAAAAAATTTCCTCATAGTCAATCCCAGGACGTTGAGTGTAACCTTTCGCTAACAGTCAGGCCTTAAAGGTTTGTACATTTCCATCGAGCCATCACTTTCTTTTGTAAACCCATTTACATCCTATAGGTTTAACTCCTTCAAGAAGTTCAATTAAGTCCCAGACTTAATTATCATGCATAGAATCCATCTCGGATTTCATGGCTGTCTGCCATTTTCCCGAATCGATATCCAATATCGCTTCCTTATACATAGTCATATCTGTTTCTTCCAAGAGAAAAACATCAAGGCTCGCATCAGATGTTAAAAATAATATCTCATGAGGCTTTGATATTTTATTCGACTTACGTAGAACTCGTGTTGTAGATCATTCTCATAATTGGATCTCTCGTTCCATATCAAGTTCCTTAATGTTGGGATCAAACTCATCAAGTTCAATCTCTCTACAATTCTCACTCTCTCAAAAATTTCTTTTCAAGAAAAGTGGCAAAATTAACAATAAATACATTTCGTTGCTCAGAATCGTAGAATTGATATCCCATGGAATTATCAGGATATCCAACGAACCTATATTTATACCCCATGGGTGCTAGTTTATCCCAATACGCAACTCTAATATATGCAGGACAACCCCAAATCTTTAAATGCCTAAGACTTGGATTTCTACCGAACCATATCTGATAGAGGGTTATAAGAACAGCTTTCGATGGAAATCTATTAAGTATGTGGGAAACAATAAGTAAAGCGTAACCCCAAAGGTAACAAGAAAGATCTATATAACTCATCATTGTTCGCACCATATCCAATAAAGTACGATTTCTATGCTCAGATACACCATTGTGTTGAGGTATTCATGGTGGGCTATATTGGGTAAGAATCTCATTCTCCCTTAAATAATTTCTGAATTATTCACTCATGTATTCACCATCTCTATCTGATTTAAGGCATTTGATGAATTTACTGGTTTATTTTTCCACTTCGTTTCGGAATATTTTGAACTTGTCAAATGTTTCCAATTTATATCTCATCAAATAGACATATCAATATCTAGACTTATCATCCATGAAAGTACGAAGTATATTAAACCATTATGAGAGACATGATTTAATGAACAATACATTGATGTGTATTAGCTCCAATAAATCTCCAGCACGGTGTCCAACACCAAGAAATGGGGCCTTTGTCATCTTCCCTTGGATGAATGACTCACAAATAAGATAATGATCTAAGCTAAGATTTTTCAATCAGACCATCCTTTACCAATTTGGATAGACGTCTAACACCTATGTGGCCCAATCTCATCTGCCATAATTCAGTATTATTTAATTTAGATTTCCTACTTGTATTTTCCTCTACATTAAAGACATCTCTATATGTTTCCAAAACATAGTGACCGTTCGATAAATAACGTTCACATTTCAATAAATTACCTTTATCATATAAACATTAAATTTCATCCTTAATGTTTATTTTATATTGCTCTTTATTTAATATTGGCAGTGATATTATTTGTCTGTTAAGTGAGGGTACATAATAACAGTCTTGTAAATTTAATTTTCAACCATTATGGAGATCTAAAATAACTGTTCCTATGTTTTTTTACATCCAATGTCTCGCCATTGCCAACTTTAAGCTGGATCTCCCCTTTATTAGCCTTATTTTTACCCTCGTTACTACAGGGAGTCACAAATATAAGTAGGACTGCCAGTGTCTAACACCCATCCAGTATTTGCATATAAGGCTAATGAGATGTCAATAATTGGAAAAATACAAGGCGTACCTGAGAGTCATGCTTCTCCTATCAGCTCTGGACAATCATTCTTCTAGTGTCTAAACTTCTTGCAATGTAGACAGTGATCACGAGATATTTGCGGTTTTGCGCCTTTGCGTTTCTTGAAGTTCTTCTTTGCAATCTTCTTCTTCCTCATCTTTATTTTCTTTGACTTCTGATAAGTCTTTGAAGAGCCAGCTCCACCTTGGAGGTACAATGTAGGGTTTCCTTTCATCAAATCATGCCCGCCCTGAGTAACACGTTATGAAGTTCTTCGTATCTAGCTTGCATCGCATGCATATCGAAGTTTAATACAAAGCCAGCATAAGAACCAGACAAATAAGACAAAATCAAATTACGGCCTATTCGTTCATCAATCACAATACCTTGTCGTTCCAGGTATCGAATCTGGTCGATCATGTTCAAAATATGAATGCTAACAGCTCTTCCATCTTTACATTCAGGACGGAACAATTTCTTAGACCTTCGATAAAGTTCAATCTCTTGATTTTCCTCAAACAACTCATTGAGTGTTCGCATGATGCTTCAAGCATCCGATATTTCAATGTACTGTCTCAGCAAATCTAGAACCATCGATCCCAAAATGTAGGATTTCACCTTAAGGTTATCATCATTCCATCTATTAAAAGTTTCTCGCTCTTCTGGAGTGGAGTCAGGATTGATTTCAACAAGCAATGGATTGACAGTGACATAAGTCAACTTTTCAAACTCCAAGACAAGGTGTATATTTATTTCCCATTCGAAATAGTTCTCGGCTCCTTATATTTTATTGGTATTTAGCGGCAGCCATCTACAAGACAATATTTTAAATAGTAGCAGAATAATTTTCATACGAAATAATAACACTAATTGATTATGGAATTTTAAATCTATTAGTGCCCTCCTACCACTTTACGTAATTCCGTAATCTCTCTTAACGAAAAAATAGAAATTTGACTATCAAAATTTCATAGCGGGAAGTGGATCCTATGACATTTACTTCAGCCTTATACTAATGACGATATTGGCCTTTATAAACTCATTAAGTAGACCTCCAATGTTAATCACTTCATGTGACTCCTAGTTTGGTCCTTGACCATTTCTTATCCTCACACTAATGACAATATTGGATTAAGATGTGTTCTAGTGTATTCTTGTCAATGTGCACTAATGAGCTTTGTATGTACACCCTTATACTAATGACGTTATTGGGTGATTGCGTTAACTCATCACGCTACATCTAATATTTTACCGGAGCGACCTAAGTTCCGAAAAATTATACCCTCACACTAATGACGATCTTGGATATAAGTAGTAAGAATTCATTCATCTCTGTATTGATAAGACGAACCTTCTAATAATGCTCCAACCTTACTAATACTATTACTTAAAATAAAGTAATCATCTAATCATGTGAGATTTATGACAATCAAGTCACTAATTTAATTAAGTTAAATTTTTTTAATGAAAAATATGTTTTATATATCCAATATATCCAATGCATAATTAAATTAAAATACAAAGGCATAGATTCAAATACATGTCTAACATGCAACATGTGTTGTGTGGTTAAGCCTTGTTACTGATACCATTTTGTCAGGGCGGATGTGGGACCCCCGCGCAGCAGAAGTGGGTCAGGACCCCCGCGCATCGAAATTGAGTCAAACCCATATATATCAAGTATGATTGTATTTTTAAATAATTTAATGAAATACTATATTTCATTACGAGTGCATAGGAAAAAAACCGGGGCTAAATCGGAGTTCGAAATCTCAAAAACGGATGAAAATAAATTCAGCACGCGTCAAGGGGGCACACGCGCGTGAAGTCACGCGCTACAGTGCGCACGCACTGTAGCGCCTATCTATACTCACTACGTTTTTTAATTTATTTCATTTTGCATTACCTTCAGCTCTCTTTCCAGAGAGGTGAATGAATTAGGGTATTTGACCCTGATTTCTTCTGATCTTCCCTAAACACTTCAAAAATACCCAAAATTAATTTTAACATCAAAACCAACATCATCATATATTATAGAACAAAAGTCAATTTTTTCAAAATATCAAATATTTTTACAAAAATATAAATTTATTCTAAATACACACTTATGTAAATTTTGAATCCAAAATACAAACCAAATTAGAATCCCATAATAAAGTGACTCGTGAACAATTCTAGGTCACCTAAAAGTGGTCAAGTGATTCTAGAATGTTAGCCTTAACTCTAAGTTATTATCTAGAGTTCCAAACTCTAATTTTATGTCTATGTCTAACATAAACATTTTGACCCTTACAAGCATATTGTGTTTATACTTCTAAAGCATCATAACACAATTAGATAGTCTAATTTCAACATTATGTATCTAATACATAATTCATCACTATATGTCTCACTAATGAAAAACTCACTACTGAAAATATAGCTTTTGGAGAAGATCAAACTTACCTAACAAGGTTGATTCAAAGATTCAATCTACTTCTCATTGTTGAAATGTTGTGAAGAAAATCCAAAGTTAGCAAGCTTGACTCCTAAATCCATTCTTGATTCCAATGCTAGCAAGCTTCACTCTAAGATCCAATCTTGATTTCTCCTAATTGAAATGTTGTAGAGATCTCACAAAACTTTTCTAAACACTTCTATAACTTGGGCTAATTTATGTAATTTTTACTTGTATTTAACTTTCTCAAGCTTTTGCTTTACTTAATTAAAATCTTCCTAAAGCTTGCTATTTATAACAAAATTTAGGCAATTTTCAATTAATAAAAGTTGTAATCAAATTTTATGTGGGATTAATCTAATTTGTCCAAATATGTATAATAAGGTGTGACTAATCTCCATTGTCTACCGTTTTTATTTAATCAAATTAAATCAAGACAAGGATTAGGAAATGGATTAGTTCAATGTTTGCCACTTTGATTTAATCCAATTTAATCAAACCAAAACCATCTATTATTACATACTAACAATTACCATAATATCCTCAAATGGTATATATAATTATGATTTTTCACTTAAGTCATTGTGTAATTATTGAATTAATCCAGATAATACAATTAGGTCAAAGTAAATAATCAATGTTATCCAATAACACTTGATTATCTTAGTTGATAATTATAATATAGAATATTATCTTTTATCAAAATTAATCGGCTATCCAAGTGCTCAACGAGTACAATTCATATTGGGACTCTCTAAGTTCAGACACGTTCGTCATATACGCCTAGCCAATATGTACGTAATTGGGCCACCTCTGAATTCCTGAAAAACACGAACGACATTTCTGAACTATACAAGTCGAGGTAATCACATATGTTTAACAATCCATCTGTCGTAGGCTATCTGAGTTGTGCTTAGAAAACATAGAATACACCGTCAAGTTTCCAAGGCGCACATTTCATGTCGACATGTCCATGATTCTTCATAATTGATGTGATCCACCCTAGGTGATCGACTTTGGCCAAAGCTTTAAGAATTGTGACTTTACTCACATGGATACCTAAACCCTTTTATGGTAGACATACGGGCCGAAAGATCTTATCTTGCTTCGCACTTGATTACTGAGTGTATCAGTCTACACCCAACGAACATCTAGAGGTCAGACCATGAAAGGTTTCTGACATACATGGCATCAAATGTGGAGGATCTTAAACAAAATCAATTATATCCTATAGTCAAATGATTACATATGCTACTAGACTGGAGGAGATTACTATTGATGGTAATGTGTACTTCCAACTATTAGGAATCACATGTGAGTTATTCAGTATTCGGTCCAACCAATACCCACACGTCTATACGAGTTTTCAAAACTCATGGTATATCGGGATAAACCATTGGAACTCCAATTCCAATATACGACATGTGCTAGTCTTCTAGGTTATAGGAATTCGACCATATTCCAAAACATACGACTGTGAATATGTATACTTTAAAAATAATTTACAATAGTAATACTTATCCTAATTTCGGACCACCTAGTGTCCAGTATTACTACAAGTCTATTCTAAGGTCGATGTCGTTCTTAGCATATCTATACATCAATCTAATAAGCATAATGACAATATCAGTAATAAAGTATGAAATGAAAATATAGTTATTTTATTAATAAATAATTAAATGTACAATCGGATTGACACTCTAAGAACCAACTCCAACACCAAATTCCTATGGGTTTACCACACCTATCCTATTGGTGATCAGATAATAGAACACATTAATAACAGAGAATAATAAACAATCTAATAACAAACATAAAAGAATAAAAATACAAATTGAATTAATTAATGTGCTTAACATCTATTACAACCCTAGATAAACGAATTAGTTACTCATGATTGTCATTAAACTCAGATAATCCATTATTACAAAACAAGAATTCATAAACATAAAACTATGAAAGAAAAGGAAGAAAGAACTCTTGCTACATCTTCGACTTTAATCTCCAGCTTGGGTTGAGATTCTGATTTTTGCCTTACTCTGTATGTTTTTCTCTATTTTGAGGTCTCCAAACGTATTTTTTTTTAAGGTTAAGACGTGTTAGTTCTTTTATAGGGGCTGATGGGAGCTTTCTTTCTTAAGAAATTGGAATTCTTCAAGCACCAGGAATCAAGATCGTGTCGCGATGCGAGATGCTTTAGCGCAACATCGCGATGCGCATAGACCTACGTCGCAATATGCAATAAATTTTAGATTTTGTCTCAAAAATACACTGGGCCGCGTCGAGATACCCATGGATGCATTGCGACGCACCCTGTGGGGTCTGGAAGAGTCCCTGTTTTCGTTTCGATTCTATCGATTTTTAGCTTGACAAGTCCGACTTAAGCTTATTATGATCCGAATCAACAAAATATATTCAAAACACATCAAAACGCTTTTAAAGTTCGAATTAACCCACAAACACTTATTATGCATCATATGTTCTATAGCATTAATTAGTAAATGCGTTTTTTTAATGTAAATCTATAATTGTTTGCTCTATATTTATAAAATTTCATGATAGTTTTATGCATTAATGCTTTTAAATATAGAATCGTACTTTCATGATTTTGACATTGGACACATACACACATTATTTGATACTTTCTTTTGTTAGGTATCACTACTAGTACGCAATCAATATGTGTACGGTGTACCAACATCTTTGATGATATCCCATTTAATCGTCCATTAATAAGCGATTAATCGATGATTAATCATAAATTAGTATTTAAGCGATTTGATCCGATCGATTTTAGTCGATTTTAATCGACATCAATATACGTGCGAGTTAACTAATTAATCGGTTAATTTTCGACTTACGATTTCTCAAAAATCGTCTTATTTCACTTTTTAATCTATTTTTTTTTCAATATCTTTTTGGAGTTTTAATTGATGATTTTATATGAAAAAAAGGATTCTATATAAAAATATTAAAAATGAAAATATATTTTGACTTAAACTAATTCTTATCGAGAAAATAAAACTCTTAAATTGTTAATAATTTTTAATTATTAATGAGCAATTTTTAGCGTTTTTATAGAATGTTGAGAGATAATTTAAATTTTTTATTCTCAACCAAGCCAAAATTCAATTTTATCTTTCCCGATTAATTTCTGATTAAGCCCCGATTATTTTTTATTAATCGCAAATCACTCAAATCGATTTTCCATATATTTATTACATACTTATGATTAAACTACTTAGCTTTGATGTGATGTAATCTATTGCCCCTAAGAAGTGGCGCTTGATGACAAATGACTTATAATTTGATTGTCAAGTCCTGGGTTTGAGTACAAGTGGTGTATTTTTTATAAGTGTTTGAGACATCGGGGGGTTTTACCCGCTCCAGTTAAGCCCGGATCGGGTGATTTGACGGCGAAATTTCCAACATTTCTGAAAAAAAAAAAAAATGATGTGATCTATTGGGTCGTTGAAATCTTACTATAGTTGATTGATTAGATACAAATATGCACCAAAAATATTTTGTTTATTTTTACTAAATGACACCAGTCTTGCTGCGCCTTCAGATGATAAATATTGTTCACATTTGGACTAATATTTTCAACTTAGTTGACATAGGAGAATTAGTGTAAATAAAACCAGGATAAATTTGAAACCATTTCCACGTTTAGCACGTCTCTAAGCTCACAAAATTTATCTATTCTTTGTTTATTAGATTCCATTAATTTCAGTAGATCCATCAGGATAAACAACATAAGATTTTGACTAATTCTATTATATATGGTATTTTTGTTAAGGGATTATTTTGAGATCCAATGGGGACCTGACATTTGTCTCCTGAATAAGAAGGATCCACATGAATGAAATGAAGTCAGGGGATTGAGTCCTCTTTAATTGGGCAGGAGATCGATGATGAAAAATTGAAAAAATATAACGTTGATGGTGGGGACGGGAAAAATTTAATACCCATTTTTTATTCGGGGAAGGGATGAAGATTAGGCAAAATCATCATTACCTTCACATTATCCATTTAAATTTTAATTTATTTATTTTTAATTTTTTAATAAATGTGTTCAAATTTCTATTTATAATTTTATATAGATGTAATAAAAAATAACTTAATATTTATAAAAATATATAAATTAAAAATAGTAAAAGGGTTTAAATGAAAAAATATATATAATCAATTTTGAATGAGTGATCCATCATTTTATTAAGTTACGGACCAAATAAAAAGACATAAAATATGAATTTCAATCTTAATATAAATTGTGATTTGTGTAATAAATTATATCAATTTTTTGAATATGTATTTTTGATTTCTGGATAAAGTAATAATTCAACTAATATGTTTTTCAATAATTTAAATTTATTTTAAGAAAATTTTATTTATTATTCGGGATTTGGGGTCCCTTGAGGATCCCTTTTTTTATTATTCAGAGATCCTCTTTTATCATTTAGGGTTCCTCATCCCCTCTCCTAAGACGAAAAATTCTAAAATTTATCAAAGACAAGTACGAGGATGTCAATCCTCACCCATCCCCTCCTCATTGCCATCCATAATAAGGGAGGTGGTATATCATGTGTTGGGTGTATATGTCATCTCTCTCACAGCAGGCGGGCCCCACACAGTTGTGGAACCCGCCTGCTGTGAGAGAGATGGAATATACACCCGGCACATAATATAATTTTCGCTAATAAGGAGGGGTACCTTCAGCAAGGCCTCCCTGCAAGCACTCATTAATTCCTCGATATGAATCCTGTAGAGTCCAGCAACATGGTTAAACATGCATGTCCCAAGCAAAAAGATGAAATTGTCATGAATCTTCCCACCTTATTCCAGCCAGCTACCATGCATGAAGAAAACAGCCATGCACATCAACTTTCGGTGGTGATTGAGATTGCCACAAAGTCAGGCTTTGAAATTTTGGTGAAGCAAATAAAGAAAAGCCATGAATGGTGGCACCAATCCAGGGGAAAACAGTAGCCAGCCTTGGCTATAAATTGAGTCCAAATCTAAGTTGTAAATCATCCCCAAAGAGTGTAAATACATAGAGAGAAAGTGAGGTTTTTTGTTTAAGTTTCATTTTTGTAAACTTTGTAATCTATTCTTGATAGTAATAGATATTGATTCGGTTTTTTCCTCAAACATTCTCTAAAATGATCGGTGAATGACAACAAATGGTATCAGAGCTTCGGTTGTTCTTTGGGGTCATAAAACCGATTAACAGAGCTTCCGATCGGAAAACTGGTTCCGACGAAAGTTGTCAAAAATTAATTTTGAGGATACCATCAGGTAGTTCACGGAGAGACTAGGACGGTGGTATTTTTTGGCGATCGAACAGATGTCCACAGCCTCCACACGGCCGCACGCGCCGACTAGTGCAGTCTTCACGTGCTCCCACGCGCATCACGCGCTCCCAAGGTTGAAGACAAGTCCAGTCAGCGCCACGTCAGCAGCCCAGTCAGCGCCCAGCCAGCGCCACGTCAGCCAACCTGCCACATCAGTGTGCCACATTAGCGCCATGTGTTCGCCACGTGTCTGCCACGTCAGCAAAACCGGCCCTACTTTGCCACATCAGCAGCCTGGTAAATTTCATTTAGCCCCCTGAAGTTTTGAAATTTATAATTTTACCCCAGAACTTTTAGGAATTAACAAATCAGCCCTTGTGTCGGATTTGGACCAACGAAGTGTCTATTCCACCATTTTCGACCGATCTGGACGCAACAGTGACCTCTGATTTGTGAAATTCAGCCCCGTTTTTAATCTATTTTCATTTTAAACTTTAAAACTTAAAATGGAAATGGAAGATTCTCATTCTGGTGCATTGATAAAACTGGCTGCAACTAATTACTCCATCTGGAGACCTCGGATGATAGATTTTTTGCATTGCAAAGATCTGTTTGATGTCATCGAGATGAAGGGAGTGAAACCAGAGTCTGTTAAGGAGTATGACTGGAATAAACTCAACAACAGAACTTTGGGTCAGATTAGGCAGTGGATCGGTCACAATGCCTTCCACCACGTGGCACAGGACACAGATGCTTATGAAATTTGGAGGAAATTAAAAGACATGTTCCAGGCCAAAATAGCTCGGAATAAAACCTTAATCATGAGGCGTTTGGTGAACCTGAAGCTACGGAGTGGAACTTCCATTGCAGAATACACCAACGAGTTCCAAAGCTTGGTGAACTAGTTGTCTGCAGTAGACATGCAACTGGCAGACGAAGTTCAAGCCCTCTTGCTACTTATTTCTCTTCCTGATAACTGGGAGACTCTGGTGGTTACTCTCAGCAAATCAGCTCCAGGAGGCAAACTTACCATGCCTATGGTAAAAGATGCCCTGTCAAATGAAGAAGCCAGAAGAAAAGACGTGGGCTCAGATCAAACAGAAGCCCTGTCTCAGAGCAACGAGGAAGACAACAGGAGAAACATCAAGGTGGAAGGAGAGGCAGAAGCAAAAGTAGGGGCAGATCCAAGGACGGGAAAAAGACATACAAGTGCTTCCACTGTGGCATAGAAGACCACTTGAAGAAAAATTACCGAAAACTGCAACGGCAGCAGGGACAATGTAATAACCAGCCGAAGAAGAATGACACGGAGACACTAGTACTTACTACGGTAGATGTAGCTATATGCTCCAGCCAGGAAGAAGCATGCATTCACACCGTAACTCAGGATGTCGAGTGGGTGGTAGATACTACAGCATCCTACCACGTCAATCCTCACATGGATTTCTTCACAACATACAAAGTAGGAGACTTTGTAGCAGTGAAGATGGGGAATACCAGTTCTTCTCAGATAGTGGGAATTGGTGAAATACAATTGCGGACAAATGCAGGGTATACAATAACCCTGAAGGATGTCAGACATGTTCCAGAACTTCAGCTTAACTTACTCTCGAGGGTAGCCCTTGACAAACAGGGCTTTGCTAGTGACTTCAGCAATAGCACTTGGAGTATGATAAAAAAGTGTCATGGTCATCGCCCGAGGACATATCTGTGGAACCTTATACAAGACTCATGTGAAGATATGTGCCGAAAGCCTCAATGTAGATGAACCGGAGGCTTCTCAGAATCTGTGGCACCAGAGACTCGGTCACATGAGTGAAAGAGGGTTGTCTACCTTGACAAAGATGTAGGGGTTTTTAGGGGCTGAATCCGGTAACGCAACGGAAGCGGTGAAAATTCGATTTTCAGATTTCAAAAATTTTTCTCGGATTAATTAAATAAACATATTTATTTAACATTCCAATAATCAAATTATGAAAATAAATTCAATAAATCATATTTAAGTGAATTTACCGAAACACCCTTACTTTGAATTTTAGTCCGAAATTGATCAAATCAATTTTGAATGATTCTAAATCATTTCTAAGATGAACTTAGCATGTTTAAAACATCAAAACAACAAAAGCAACAAAAAAACCCCAAAATCATCATCAAGGCCGAATGCACTCATTAGTGCACATTTTGGCCATTTGGTCATTTCATGCTTCAAAACACAGCCTAATGTAATCCAATCAACATGAAACTTTATATGCATCATATACACACCCAAATACACAACATATATGAAAAACCCCAAATTTGGAATTGGTCATGAACCCTAATTTTTCAATTTCATCAAATTGGACAAATTAGACCAAATTGGTTAAATCAAATGTTTCAATCATCATTCTTCCATCCAATCCAAGTCTCAACACAATGAAACAACTCAAGATAAAATCTAGGTCATTTAAGAGTTGGTCAACAACTCTAGATTAACAACATGGTTTCTAAAATCTTAAAAGAAAGTTTATTACTACAATAGTTATACACTTCCTTCATTACACATGCTTCACACTTCACCAAAACTTCCATCAACAAAAACCACAAGGAACAAAGAAATAGACATCCTAAGAATATCATATATTAAAGCCTAGAACCTAAGGAACAAATTCCTTACTAATAGCAAGTTTGAGAAACTTACTAAATTTCCAAGCCTTTTTGATTTTGTCTTTCTTTTTCTCAAAGTTCCTTTAGCTTCTTCAATGGAGATTTATGTTTTGTGAAATGTATTAGGTTAACCAAATGAAAAGCAAATGAAAACAATTTATATTTGTGCAAATTAGCCTATGGCCGAATTCAACAAGCATGAAATTACAAGTTTTTCATTTCATTTTCATTACAAATGCATTTGTTATCTTAATATAAATATCTAAAACTACTTTATAGATATTTATTTAAGTCAACAATTGCAGCTAACATCATTTACTTAATATATCCTAATGTAAGATATTTATATTTTAATTAATTTAATCATTTAACAATTAAATAATTAATTAATTAATCAAATACAAATTTATTAAATATATGTATAATATTTTTATTAAATATTAAAAACATATATTCATTTAGGATATAAGTCAAATAACTCATTTTGACTATTAATTAATGTGTATTTAAATTAATCAAGTATTAAATGTAAATACACAATAATTAAGCAAATGACTATTTAGTTCTTTTAGCACGTATCTTGCGTTTAACCTTTAAACGCCTTTATAAATAATCAATATTATTTATTAATGTTGCTCTAGTGTTCTACGAGTATGTTTCATTATTGAGACTCTCTAGATTCAGGTATATCCGTCACGAAATCTAATTTCGTGTCCATAATCTATCCACCCATATATTATGATGATCACGGATAATCTCGCTGAACCATACAGGTCGAGGTCATGGCAAATGTATAATTCCTCCGTCACAGGTATCCGGATAAATCCCAGAGATATAGATGTAAACGCCAAATCTCTATCGGGATTATCCAGTCGACTATTCTATTAGCAATCTCAAAATAATGTTTAGAACTAGCTTCTACACTTTACCACGCGCCCATGGTTTTATCTGATTTCTAATCATATGGACTGCCTATGATCTGGTACACAGAACTAACAGATCCTATCTTGATACACATAGGACACCCTGAGGATCTATCTACACCCAACGAACAGGCGGAGGTCTGATCTAAATAGATCGGTGACGTGACTGCCGTCTAAGTGTAGAAGATGTCTCATGTGCCCACAATGGCATCTCAAGTCTAAGAATCACAAGTGCTACTCAACCCAAGAAAATTCTTATTGACGCTGGTGTACCATCCATTAAGAATCTTCGGTGAGTCGTTCAGTGTTTATCCGCTATAAAAACCTACACGTCTATACTAGTCTCCAAGACTTATGGTTCATTGAGAAACCATTGGAATCATATATTCCAGTATACGACATGTACCGGTCTCAACAGGTTTACTATACTGACCAAGTAGTGTAAACCTTGACCAGGAACTGTCTGAGAATGACAATGTCATGATACTTCTCAATGTCCGTTGCGACGCTTTTGCAACTGTATCATGACTAATCATTCTAGGGTCATTACGTCTTTACCATATAGAAAGATAGATTATATTATAGAAACTGCATATATTATTCATAATAATAATGTTTTACAGAAGTATTCAACAGAAATACAACCGGGAATTGGCGCTCTGAGCACCAACCCCAACAAAAGAATGATCTAATCTCTGTCTCCAAAAATGCTGCTCTGGATCCTTGCAACCACTGTCTATTCGGTAAGCAACACAAAGTCTCTTTTAATTTCTCTTCTACAAAGAAATCAGAGTTACTCAGTCTGGTGTACTCTGATGTATGTGGTCCCTTGGAGGTAAACTCACTAGGGGTAATAAATATTTTTTGACTTTCATTGACGATGCTTCTCAGAAAGTGTGAGTGTATTTTCTGAAAAAAAAAAAAGGACCAGGTCCTGGACTCTTTCAAACTGTTCCATGCCATGGTTGAGCGTCAAACATGGAAGAAATTGAAGTGTCTTCACACAGACAATGGAGGCCAATACACTTCCAGGGAGTTCGATGCCTACTGCGGAAGCCACGACATTCGACACGAGAGGACAGTCCCACGCACCCCACAACACAATGGTGTCGCTGAAAGGATGAACCACACCATTATGGAGAAAGTCAGAAGCATGATCAGTATGGCTAAGCTGCCAAAGCCATTCTGGGGAGAAGCTGTTCGTGCCGCCTGCTACCTGATCAACAGATCACCATCTGTACTGTTGAATTTCAAGATTCCGGAGAAAGTGTGGTCTGGTAAGAATCTCTCATATTTTCACCTCATAATATTTGGATGTTTAGCATTTGCACATGTATCCAAGGAGCTCAGGCATAAGCTCGATGCTAGGACTACCCCATGCATCTTCATAGGCTATGGAGACGAGGAATTTGGATACAGGCTATGGGACCCAAAGGAAAGGAAGGTCATAGAATCAGAGATGTAGTATTTCTTGAAGACCAGACAATAGAAGACATTGAAAAGCCCAAAATGCCTTCTAAAAATAGTGCAAGACATGCTAGAAGCAGAACTAGATGAGGAATGAGGTGTTGAGCAGGGGGAGCTGCAGCCTGCTCCATTAGAGGCTTCGGGATCATCCATAGATCCGGATGACAACAGACAGCCAGAACCTCCAGTACGAAGATCTGAGCGAGGCCGGATTCCATCAGTCAGATACTCAAGATCAGAATATATTCTGCTTATTGATGATGGGGAGCTAGAAACCTTCAATGAAGCAGTATCTCATAAAGACAAAGACAAATGGCTGCACGCAATGCAACATGAGATGGAATCTCTGCAAAAAAAATAACACTTATGAGATAGTCAAGCTCCCACATAGAATGAAGGCACTGAAGAACAAATGGGTGTTCAAGCTCAAGAAAGATAGCGGCGGAAAAGTGGTGAAACACAAAGCTCGGCTGGTTGTCAAAGGATTCCTACAGAAAAAGGGAATTGACTTTGATGAGATATTTTCACCAGTGGTGAAAATTGCTTCAATCTGAATCATCCTAAGATTGGTAGCCAGATTGAACTTAGAGCTTGAACAGATGGATGTCAAAACAACATTTCTTCATAGTGATCTGAATGAAAAAATCTACATGGAGCAGCCATAAGGATTCAAGGTTTCAGGAAAAGAAAACCTTGTTTGCAAGCTGAAAATGAGCTTGTACGGGCTCAAGCAAGCACCAAGGCAGTGGTACAAGAAGTTCAACTCATTCATGGTGGGTCAAGGGTACAAAAGAACTGCTGCAGATCAGTGTGTTACATTCAGAGGTTTCCATATGGAAATTTCATTGCTCTTCTACTGTACGTAGATGACATGTTGATTGTTGGACAAGAAGCAGCGGAGATCGACCATCTCAACAGATTTTGGGAATGGAGATTGCTCGTGACAGACAGAACAAGAAGTTGTGGCTTTCACATGAGAGGTATATTGAACGGATAATCAGAAGGTTCGATATACAGAAAGCCAAACCAGTCAGCATTCCACTAGCGCACCATTTCAAACTGAGTAAGAGTTTGTGCCCCTCATCCAAGAAAGAGATAGAGGAAATGTCAGCAATACCATATTCTTCAACTGTTGGAAGCCTTATGTATGCAATGGTATGTACCAGGCCAGAAATTTCACACGCAGTAGGTGTAGTAAGCTGTTTTCTCTCTAACCCTGGAAAGTGACACTGGGAGGCAGTCAAATGGATTCTCAAGTACCTCAATGGTACAACGAAGTTTCGTCTGTGTTACGGGGGAGCTGATCCGATCTTGGAAGGCTATACAGATTCAGATATGGCGGGAGATCTTGATGGTAGGAAATCTACATCAGGATTCATCTACACTTTTAC
This sequence comes from Zanthoxylum bungeanum, assembly GCA_019454045.1. Taxonomy (NCBI): domain Eukaryota; kingdom Viridiplantae; phylum Streptophyta; class Magnoliopsida; order Sapindales; family Rutaceae; genus Zanthoxylum; species Zanthoxylum bungeanum. The sequence continues at coordinate 36,121 of SKCR01050302.1, forward strand.
ATGGGGAGCTGTGTCATGTCAGTCAAGATTGTAGAGGTGTATTGCATTATCCACAACAGAAGCTGAGTACATCACTATAGTTGAGGCAAGAAAAGAAATGTTGTGGCTAAAGCGTTTTCTCCAAGAGTTAGGGATCAAGCAGACAGAATACAAGATACATTGTGACAGTCAGAGTGCTCTGGACTTGAGCAAGAATTCAATGTATCATTCCCGGACGAAACACATTGATATTCGCTATCACTAGATACGCGAAGTGATGGATCAACAACTGTTGAGACTAGTAAAGATCCATACAGATGAGAATCCCGCAGACATGTTAACGAAAGTGGTTACTCGAGACAAGCTAGAGTTGTGCAGAGACATAGCCCAGGATAGCTGTCTGATGACGATTGTTTCAGATGTAGCTGGAGGGAGAGAATTGTAGAGTCCAGTAGCATGGTTAAACATGCATGTCCCATGCATAAAGATGAAATTGTCATGAAGCTTCCCACTTTGTTCCAGCCAGCTACCATGCATGAAGAAAACAGCCATGCACATCAACTTTCGACGGTGATTGAGATTGCCACAAAGTCAGGCTTTAAAATTTTGGTGAAGCAAACAAAGAAAAGCCATGAATGGTGGCACAAATCCAGGGGAAAACAGTAGCCAGCCTTGGCTATAAATTGAGTCCAAATCTCATTTGTAAATCATCCACAAAGAGTGTAAATACAGAGAGAGAAAGTGAGGTTTTTTTGTTTTAGTTTCATTTGTGTAAACTTTGTAATCTATTCTTGATAGTAATAGATATTGATTCGGTTTTTTCCTCAAACACTCTCTAAAGTGATCGGTGAATCACAACAAATCCGACAATGTGTTTGATAATGATGAGTGGTATTTATATCAATATTTTCCACTCATCTAACCTAATATTTTGTATAGTTTCTCAGGTTTTGTGAACGTTTTGATGTGTTTTGTGTTATTTTGTAGATAAATAAAGTCGGGAAATCATTGCAAGTAATTTGGGGCCAAAATAGAGAAAAAATGACAAATGGGCAATTTTGTAATTTTTCAGCATCGCGACGCCAAGACCCTACCGTCGCGACGCCTAAAGTGCGCCGGCCATGCTAACGTGCGCCGAGGGACACATGTTAGAATCTGAGAAATTGGACTTGCTAACGTGCGCCGACCTTGCTAACGTGCGCCGTGCCACATGTCATCATCACAGAAGATCTGCTAAAATGTGCCGGCTGCCACGTGTCGAAATCTCATTGGACCAAAGCAAGCGCGTGCCATGTGTCAATCTCTCATTGGACCGAATATTGGACAAATAACATGTTGCCACGTGTCGACCTCTCATTTGACCGATCCTAAGCGCGTGCCACGTGTCAACTTTTCATTGGACCGAAAGATCAGCCAATCACTATGTGCCATGTGTCATCTTCTCATTACACCACATTCACCGCGTGACACGTGTCATCACCAGATTCTGCCGACAGAACACGTGTGGTCAACCCGCGTGGACCAAAGCCGCGTGCTGGCGTCGCGACGCCAAGACCTTACGCGTCGCGACGCCAATTGCCGAAAATGCCTATAAATTCAGGTCTTCTTCACTTCATTTGGTGTGCTTTCCTTGAGAGTTTTTCTCTGTTTTTAGAGGATTGGATCTAGTTTTTGTAAATATAAATAATATTTAATTTATGTATTTTATTTTCAGTAATAATAGTAGTTCTTCTTCTTCTCTTTTCTTTTATGTTTTGTAGTTAAATTTCCACTGGGGTAAAAGGTGAAATATTTAATATAATTATCTAGGTAAATCTCACTTAACTATAATTTATAAATTATAATTTAACCGGATTAATTAATGTCAGACTTTATTACCGCCTATATGGTCGGGTTAAATATAAATTACTTTACCGCCTATATTGCTGGTCTTTATGTGACAGATAATTACCGCCTATATGGCTGGTGTAATTGGACTAAATGGATTACCACCTATATGGCTTGTTTTAATTGTTTAACATTATTAATTCTTGAGAAAGCAGAATATAAAATAATTTATATATTATAATAAGTGAGATTCCTAGATAAGAAATATTAAATGTGGATCCTCTAACCCTAGCATTTTATTTTTATTCTAGGAAAGTGATGAAACACAATATCCACACTTAATAATTGATTTTCTTTTTATGGGTAATTCTTTAGTTTGTTTATTGAGTCTTAAGCTTAATGCTTCTTGTTGTCTGATCACCAATAAGATTGATATGGTAAACTTAAAATGAACTAGACATAGGGATTTTAGGTTTCAGCCTTAAATTCAATAGCCAACGATCTTCCCTGAGGATAGATAACCCTTTAATAGATTTCCTTACATGATAGGAATATACATGTCGGGCGGGGGTAGCCATAATTGGAACTTAATCTTAATGAATCCAGATAATTTGGTTGACATAGACATATGGTTCAATTGGGTTATACTGGGTATTTGCGTCTGACCATCGACATAGACTTTTGCATATTTTCGTGTTCCAGGTTAGCAAATTGATTTATTACACATAAATAAGAGAATCAATTCATCTTTATAATAATATTGTGTGGAGTCACGACCCTAGATCCTTGAGTCTTTCCTTCTATTTTCCTTAGTATTTTCTTTTGGGTCTGTTTTTATTTTATTTTGCAAAACCACATTCAACCAATCAAAAACAATCAATTCTCCTATTCCTATAATTAGATACTTGTAAATAAATAGTATCAACAATTAATAACA
>SKCR01050303.1:0-39200 GCA_019454045.1 Zanthoxylum bungeanum
TTTGAACGTTACATTATCAAATCACGTCATTTTGAAATATTATTCGAACCCATTCCCCAATTGAATCTTAAAATTAGACATTTAAGTTTTAATTGGTCTTCATATTCTTAAAAATAACTCGAAGCATTCTATTGTTACTTTGTTAGAGCTAATATTAAAATATAACTTTTTAGGGAGGAAATTTTACTTTTTCATTAATATCATGAGTAATGGATAAAATTAATATTGTCCTTGTGGGACTCTTACATGATTCCAATTGATTTCAAAAGTATATTCCAATTTTTAAGGGTGGAACATTGATATATTTCTTTTGTATGGTTTCGGAGAAAAATAATACACTTTTATAAGTTTAAATGGAAAAATATATACTTTAATAATTTTGATTGAAAAAATTTATAGTTTAAAAAGTATTATAATATTTTCGGAGGATGATTAAAAATAATATTCCAATTTTATAAGAATGACGCCTAAATGATTGAGGATGATTAAAAATAATCACACATTGGGTTTAAGATTAATTTATCTTAAAAAAGAAGAAAGAGGAAAAAAAAATTATTTGACTTAGAAACAGAGGAGGTCAAATAATAATTTGGAGATTAAATTGGAACTAAATGAGGATAAAATCACTATCAAAATGATATAATTTTAATCTTTTTATTAATAATTTATCTTCAAAACAACATAATTTTGATGATATTATAATTCGTATTTAATCTCAATTTAATCTCCTTATCATTTTTCTAATTTGATTACCTTTCCACCTCACTCTAGAGTTGTTTCAACTGGCTATCTTCAAATAGATACCCAGCTTATTGATCAGCTCTGTCTTCTCCTATCAACTATAGTTTTTTTTTTTTTTTTGAAACGTGGAAAACTCTGCCGCCAAATCACCCAATCCGGACTTAAGCGGAGGAGGCCTGCCTCAAGCTCTTACGAGAAGTGCACTCTCTGAACTCGAAACCAAAACTTGACAACCAAATCCTAAACCATTTGCAACCAAGTCGCATCTTTTGAGGACAACTATAGTATTTTTAGTCAACCTAATCGATCAAATTTCCTTATATCATGTAATGACAGAATCGTTAAGAGACGAGCTAACAATACAATTATCCCGCTCAATCTGAATATTCACTAAATGTGTCGTACAAATTAATAATAATAATAAAACACTGATTATTAATGATATAATAGAGTATCTAATATATTTTGTGAAAATAAATTTTATCGAAACTGAATTAATATTATGAGTACGCCACCGATATCAAGTCTATATATGATCTATATCGTATAAGATTCCAAAAATACGTACTCAGGTAGTAGCTTCAGGGCCATGTAACAGTAAATGGGCAGTTTCCAGGGTGACCAGTTTCTTATCAAATCTATTGATCATTTCCAGAACAAAATCTCCATCCGTTGATAATACAAAGAACGAACAAATTGGTTAATGTTTGTTTGTTTGCTTTGAAGTTTATTAGCAACATCTTTAAGGAATTGAGGGCTGTGATTTGGTTGAAACAAACACGGAATTAGACTGCTTCCAAGTGAATGGGCTAATGAGCCAGTATATGTAAAACTCAATGCCCAATTAAAATAGAGTATAGCCACACCTTGGTAAATGGATCGGAATTTTAAAAAAATACAAAGTTTTTTAAAAAAAAAAAAAAATTTATGTTCAGGTCTAAAAATACAAAAAAAAAAATTTAATTAATTCAAAATTTAAAAAATTTAGTTTTCGATAACTTGAAAATATTAATAAACAACACTTGAACCAGAACCGTACAGTTCGGTTCCAGATCATAACTTTTTTTAAAAAAATTAATACTTAAAATTGAATAAAATATATTTTTCTTTAACCGATGTTACGGTTCCGATTTTGAAGTAAATGTATTGAAACCGTAACTGAACCGGTCATTACCGGTTTGAATACGGTTCCTGGAATAAAACGGTTCGGTTAAGGTTTCGAATCGGAACTGTGACCGGATCTAGCATAGAGGCGTACTCTGGTGCCATGCTCATATGTTGTGGCTTAGATCAACTCTCTTTAAGCCTCTACGACTCCCATCGATGGATGTAATCATCTCAGGGGGCCCACGAGGACTCCATATATATTAAGGTCGGATACATGTATAATTTTTTTTTGTATATCTGCAGGTTGAACGGATCGAATACATATATTGATATTTTTGTATGAGAATCCGATATGTTAGAGTCAGATATATGTAAAATTTTCGTACTCGTTAATTAAATAGATCGGATACAAATATTAATATACCCGATCTGTTGTCTGCCAAACCTTACATGGAAGTTCCCATCATCTTTGGTAAAATTAGTCTAACTGTGAATTGAAAGACTTGCCTTCTTCGATTAATCAATTTTGCACTCAATGATGAGCTCTTCTTTAGATAGCTAATCACACTCTCACGTTTGTTGAAGCTGATGTTGTTTATTTTAAGCCTTTTGAAACTGAAAATCACTCACTGCTCCTGGAGAGACAACAAATTAAAGTTCTTCCCGGGCCGGCGGTTCGGTTTGGGTTCGGGTTCCGGTTTCATCCGGTTTTTTTTTTTTTTTACTTTTTTTAAAATAAAACTCAAATTACAAATAATTACATTAAATTATTTTTTTTGAAAATAATTACAAATAAAATTACATAATTACAAATAAAATTATGTAAATTACAAATTACGTTAAATTACATTACATAATTACACTAAATTACAAATAAAATTCTTATCTAAAAAATTAAAAAAATATATTATTGTATATATTCAAACCGGTTCCGGTTGGAACCGTTGGACCCGAACGGTTTCAACGGTTTCCAACCGGTTCGGCTAGGGGAGGAACCTATCGGTTCGGTTCCGGAACCGGAACCGGTTGGAACCGGAACCGTCCAGTTCCAACCGGTTCGGTTCCGATTCCGAACCGGAACCTTGGCCGTGTCTACTTCTCAAGACCAAATCCCACTTCCCAATGCCACATTTGTCATGGCTGTTACTTTGTTAGTGATATAGAATGTATGAATTTCGTAGTTTTAAAGGATCAAAATTTAGGTTATAGGTGTCCCGTCCGTTTTCGGCTCGTAATATATTGATTCGAATATATCAAAAACACACATGTGGTGTTGATCGATTATATTAATTCGGCCGATGGGATCATCACCAAATTCTTTTTTCAAGCCTTAAATCATATTTACAAATATTCATTTTTATTTTCTTAATTTATTTTTCGGATTTTAATTTCGTTTCCTTTCCTTATCTCGTTATGATTAGGATATGTCCTAATAATTCAGATAATTCTTTTTAATAATTTCGCAATATTTAAGGTTTTAATATAAAGAATGTCAAAACCCTAAATAGTGTCCATCTTTCATTTAATAAAAATTATCCATCTTTTCTGTCCGCCAGACCTTATGTGACAAGCGATCGTAAATTAGACAATTCAACAGCTACCCGTAATCTTGGAATTTGAAAAAACTCGTGTCTCAATTAAAATCTTCTTACTCTTTAATTAATTTTAAATACTCTTAGTGGCACTTACAGTTCAAGTTATGGGCCTATAAAGACGGATACATCACTTCATTGCATTTGCTAGGGGTGTGCATCGGTCGGTTCGGTCGGTTAATCCTTGATTTTTTAACCGTAACCGAAATTTTCGGTTAAATAAAAGTGTGACCGATTTAACCAATTTATGACACATAACCATTAACCAATTAACCATTATATTTCGGTCGGTTATGGTTAATTCGGTTATTAACCAATCTAATTTATTAAAATTTAATATTTTTTAATAATTTTTAATTAGTAAAATTATATATGATATAGGTCGATTCTACCGATTTTTTTGGAATATTTCAACCGGTCGAACCACTGACGCATTAAATTTTTTGGATCACTAATTCGATCACATATCTGATTCTAAAAATACTGATTCTAACTAACGTTTGATTAAATATATCTATATTTAATTACATGCGAGAGAAATATGTTTTAAACCATCGATGATTGTCACGACCTCATATTTCCTTCCAAACCTGTCATGTTAGAAATTTTAATTTTTAATGGCCACGAATCCACCACGATGTAAAATATACACATTTGAAATTTTATGTATTTTTACCTTTAAATTCTTGAGAGAAATTAAAAAGAGTCAAAACCAAGCTGTTAATGCAGCTTGTCATTTGAATTTTATCAATTTTATTTTCGGGTAGTATTATCAAATCAATATAACTACAACCAATTGTGAGTTTACATGCAGACTATCTTAACTCTAAAAAATTAAAGGATTCACACGCGCTAAAATAAATAAATAATATATATATATATATATAATATATATATATATATATATATATATATAATATATATATATATATATTATATATATATATATGGTTTAATTTCGGTTAATCGGTCGGTTCGGTTATACGAATCTCATAACCGTAACCGAACCGAATAACCGAAAAAGTTAAAAATTTTAACCGCAATTACCGATTTAACCAAATTAACCGAACTTAATAAAAAAAAATGGGTCGGAACGGTTCGGTTAATCGGTTAAAAACCGATTAATGCACACCCCTAGCATTTGCTACGAGTTTTACAAGGGCACGGGGACTCCAATAAAAAAAATTAATGGAATTGAGATCTCATTCAAAGAAAACGATATCAAATATCTGAAGTTTCTTTTTGTATATTATATGAATGATCCGATCTGCAAGGATTAAAATTGAGAATTATTTGATCGTCTTCCCGTTAGATGAAATATGATCAACTTGAATTCGAGATATTTATTTGAAATCTTAATGAAAGAGCTCTAGTGTCAATATAGACCGTTGGATTTCGATCCAACAGTCCAGATTTGGGGAGTGAGAAAATTTTCCTCCCTTTTTTCATTGGTTTAACAAGTGGGAATCCAACGGCCCATGTGGTACTGAACAAATCCCAGAGGAATATATGTTCGCAGCTTCAGTAAATAATATTTCTTTCACAATGCCCACACTCAAAGCTCACTTTACCGGCCAAACAAATTGTGTTTATACCCCTAATTTTCCTACTAGTCCATTAATTCCATTTAATTACACAGACACCCCCACCAAATAAGACAATTAGTATGCAATGGATAGACCCGGCCGGCGGTTCGGTTCGGAACCGGAACCGAACCGTCCGGAATCGGAACCGTTCAGTTCCAATTCCATCCGGTTTTTTTTTTTTTTTTTTTACTTTATTGAAAATAAAAAATGAGATTGAAAAATCAATATAATTTAAATTTATGAATTTAAATTTATTACATTACATAATTACATTAAATTACAAATAAAATTATTATCTATAAAAAAAAAAAATTATAATATAAATTCAAACCGGTTCCAACCGGACCTTACAGTTCCGATTGGAACCGAACGGTTCCAACTGGTTCGGCTAGGGTAGGAACCCTAACCGAACCGGTTAGGTTTCAATTAGGTTCCAGAACCAGAACCGGTTGGGTTTCGATTCGGTTCCAGAACCGGAATCATCCGGTTCCAACCGGTTCGGTTCCGATTCCGAACCTTAGCCGGGTCTACAATGAGACAAAGCTATCGATTCGGTTCTGATTCCGAACCTTAACCGGGTCTACAATGGGACAAAGCTAGTGGTGCTTCCATAGTTCCATTTAACAACTAGTGTCGAGCTAATCAGCAGGACAATCTTTCTTGGTGCTGAAAGCTACTCGCTTCACTTGCATGGCTTCAACTTTCTTCATTATCAGCCAAGGTTTTGGAAATTTTGATCCAAATAAAAAGACACTGCCAATTCAATATAGTTGATCTTATTGAAAGGAACACGGGGTCTAGCTTCAGACAAATGGCAGATACAATCCTAAATTTTCTTGAATTTTATGGAATCCTATACGAGTTTTTAAAAATAAATCATACCGATAAAAAAATATATATATACAAATAATATTATTTACTAAAAATTAAAATTTATATTAGCAGATCTAGAATCCTACCCAATCATTAGATTTTAGAAACAGGTTGAAAAATATAACCAATTTAAATCGGATCAACCAGAAACGGAACACTTGCAAGGGAACAAAAGTTTATATTATTAAATCTAAAGGATGATTAATACCATAGCATTCTAACCAAATTTTCCATAATCCAGCATCGTGTGCAACAAAAAAAAACACTAAATTCAACCAACAAAATCCTTAAATTCAAATCTTCTGAGAGTTCAAAAAACATAAATGATGAAAAGCATGCAGTTGTTGGCATCATCCCCGATATTTACTCGGCTATTTTAGGCTTCGGCAAATCTGAGCAAACAGCAAACAGCACCAATGAGTCAAGGACTCAGTAACAAACAGCAGGAAGATCTAGATAACTGTAAAAAGTGAAGACGGAAGTGATATTTACCCTAGCTCAGAGAGCTTGAGATGAGACTCAGCATAGTCAGCAAAGAAGGCGTCCTCGTCCTGAAAAGAAGAATTAAGTAAATTAGCGTCTTCATTTCAAGATACACAAAAAGTAAATTAGAGAATACTATAGAGGAAAAAATAAATAAAGAATTCGCACCGCAGCATATTTATCAACAAGAGGGCGGAAAACAGGGTCACTCAGAAGGGCCTTGTCAGTAGGCAGTTGCAGAAGACCTTCCTTCTCACCACTCAAGAGCTCCCTAATAAATTTATGCGTACTCATGTCAAATTTCTTCCTAGACTAAATTTATTAATCATAAATATAGCTTCATTCATGCAACAAGAATAAAGAATCAAACAATTCACAAAGGAACATTCCAGGAAGAAAGAGCAGTGAAACATACGTGAAGTAGGAGTTGTCAAATATGAGAGGGTTGCGGGTCCATGGTCCCTCAAAGCCAGACCTCTCCTTGTGGCACCTTCCCTACAAAATTATTCCAACCAACAAGCTGATATTATAAACAAGGGTGGGAGCCAACTTTAACATTTAACAACCACATTTTTTCAGCACAAAGGAGAAAACAACAGAGCTTGACAGTTGAACACTAACCAAGGTATGGCCGCCAGAGAGAGCAACAATATCCTTGTCACTGAGTCCCATTTGACTACCAAAGACAACCCTCAAGTGATCAGAACCTGCAGCAATTAAATGTTAAGAAACCACCCAAGATAGATCATGGATAATTGACACAGCTCATCCTATTTCCACCAAAACAATACAACATTGTCAAGAATACTAACCCTTGGTGGCATCAGGAAGACGACCTTCTGGAGGTGGCTTAGGCTTGTCCTGAGATTAAAAACATGGCCATTGTCAGTAGCATATAAATATAATCAAAACAAAACAAGATGTATATAATCACAAATGCCATAAGATTAGAAAAGCTACCGTACAAACACAACTTGGAATAAAATATTTTGGGATAGATCGAAATTTCATCCTACAAGTATTGTGGGTGAAATAATACATGTATAATGTCCCAACAAAAGGGGTTCCCGATATTATAACTATAACCAAACAAAGAAAGGGAAAATAGCAACAGTGCAATCACATCACAATCCACAAATTCAGCACTTGACCGAAAGGGGCCGACCAAGTCACAACTAAGGATCCAAAAATAATCAAGTATAGAAGTCCGCATAGACAATTGTAGCAATTCGCCACCTAACACAATCCCACCAGCAGCAACTTTATGCAATTCTCATATCTAAACATCGGAAAACTGAAAAATCATAAAGTAACTCAAACACATTGCAATGTTCTCTCCCAATAATCAAATAAAGTATTTCAAAGGATAACCAAATTAAGACCAAACCAACTAACCAACAGGGCATCAATCATTACCAATCCAACATTTTTTTCACATTCCGAAACTAATAACGAAAAGGGATATTTTACTCACAAAAAATAAAAACTAGTAATTTCGGACTTCAATTAAACAACAGTGGACGGATTCCCTTTATTCAATCAGGCAAAATACGTAAACAAGTTATCCACATCAATCATCCAAATCAATTTCAGTACTTCTAACTAAAATACAAAAATAATAATAATAAATAAATAAATAATTGTGGCGCAAGTATTACTGACCTCTCTTCCTGGGTGGAAGGGGATTTCGGGTCCACCAGTAATCTCAACAGCAACAACACCAGCGAGCTACATCAAGTACACACACGAAGATTAACAAACAATTGGTCAAATAAATTGAAATACATAATAATCAAAAAAAAAAAGTCAAAGAACAACATCGTTCGTGTAATTTTAATTAAATAATAATAAAATTAATATTTACATTTACAGTACCTGATAAAAATCAGCGTAGGAGATGATAGGGAACTGCTCCTTGATCGGCTCCAAAAGCCTAACGGCAATATCGAGACCGTTGTTGGCTCCGTGTGCCAGCTCAGCAGGTTGCTTCATGGTTCCGAATGGACCTCCGGTCTTCGTCTTCACATCATACGTTCCAGCTGAGTGCCACCTGTCCAATTTTTTTAAAAACAAATCAACAAACAAAATTATACGTATATTTATACGTATAAAGAGAGTGAGAGGGCGCGTGTACGTACGCGATACGCAGCATAAGTGGAGCGCAGTTCTTCTCAGCGATTAGAGCTCTGAGCTTCCTCTTGCATTTTTCCAAGGCCTTTTTGTAATCTTCGCTTACAGTCGGGTAATTCTTCGTCATCTTTTCAACTGTTTTCGATATCAAAAACACGAAAAACGAAAAATGAAAAATAAAAACATTTCACTTTCTATATATCAAAACGACAATCGGCATTTTCAAAACGGCGGCGTACTGAACAGATCTATGAATATAAGTTACGTCGTCACTGACCTTTCGAGTGAGAGAGAGAGAGAGAGAGAGAGATGCAAAACCCTAAGAACGTGTGTGTGGCACGAGCTCACTCTGGGGGAAATGAGGGTGAAAATATAGTGGAGAGGAAGGATTGAAGGTTCTAGTAGATTGATCTTAGCCGTTGGATTTGTCAGATCTTGTGGCTGTGAATTGGTTAGTCAATGGACGGCTGGGATTAGGTTTTATATTTAGAAACTGTTTGTTATTGTAGTAGGTGGCAGTCTGGCAGAAACAGATTAGTAGGAAGTCAAGGTTCATGGGAAGGAGTAAATCTTTGGTGCAACAGTGGTATGGATGACGTGGTACCATCAACCAATTAAAAATTAACATGTTTAATTTTCTTCCTATTTTTTAGTTGTTTTTTGACTTTTTAGCACGCGTGGCGAAAGATGATTGGCTTGTTGCATGGATGACGTGGTACCACTGTTGCACCAAAGATTTTCTCCATGGGAAGAAACAATTTATTTTATTTGAAAGATAGGCTGGCATACTTTGAACCCAAAAAATTGTGAAATGACATAAATAGCCTTAAAAGCCAAAAAAAAAAGTTTGTGAGAAATAGATTATGGCAATTTTTCACATTCCCTCCCATTTGGGAAGGGATTTGTGATATATTCCATGTTCCTTTTTTAAAAATTGATAGGACAGGATAAAATATTTATCCCAAAAAATTAAGTGAGAGGGGATAAGGCAGTGGGATGATATAAGATTTATCGGGATGTAGGATGAGATTGGGATGACTTTATATTTAAAAAATATAATGAGACGGGATCAGGATGATTTTTCGTCTCGATGGCGGTTTCCTAAACAACAAAAGATTATGATTGACAAATCTCGTTCACTCTCATTATCAACTCTAGTGACTAGAATAAGAATGAGTTGGCAATGCTTATTTTTGAAAATTAAAGGATAATGACTTTTATTTAAATATTAAATAAAGATGAAATTACCACATCATTTTTGAATATAATCAGTTTTTAATCCATGTCATTATAAGCCTTATAGAATATCAAGTGTAAATAATTTTGACATAATGTATTAACAAATAAATTGAACTCGAATTTAGAATGAGTCTAATATTATTTGAGTCATATTCAAATTTTTGATGTAAATTATTATTTTTTAAGCTTATTTTGTGATCTCCCGATCGCATTATTGATGGTAGCTTATGAATTATAATACTTGTAAATCAAATTTTTGGACTTTTTTCATTTTTAAAAATTGATGAAACAATTTGGTAAGTTCATAAATAAATGCAAATAATTAAAGGCAGTACGCAAGACAAATAAGTAAAAAAATATATATTTTTATTTTAATCTAAAGAAACGATAATAGGCGCAGAGAATAAAAATAAGGTTACTAACGTCATTTCGACGCCTTTGAAAAGTCAATAAGTTTTAAGGATGGAAAATATCTCTCTATCCTTGGGTGTGTCGGTGTGAACACGTCCATCTACAGAAGATTCCATTTGAGCAATAACTAAATCACCTGCCGGTGCACAGAACCTTTGTCACCCGTCAAATTCTATTAGTCAAAAAAAAAACTGTGGCCCACTTTTTTCTGTACAAACCAATGATTTCTCGCCAAATGGCATAATTTTATTAGTCATAAATTTTGCACGACGAAAATCGGATTTTGCCACGTTGGCACGACTTTTATTTTTTCGTGAAAGAAGACACGGCATGAATGTTTTGATTTCATAATTAGATCGATGATCGAATCAGTAATATAAAAATTTTGATTAATCATTGATTTGTCTGGTTTAACAGTGTCTAAAAAGTCGATAAAATCGACTTACGTATAAACGATTTCTGAACTAGCGAAATCAATTTTTTTTAAATTCAATTTTTTTTTATCTGTAGTCAAGTCGAATATACCGTTGATTCTTGATTTAACCGGTTCAACCTGCCAGTCTGATCGCTTAAAACAATGCTTGAAATTCAATTTCGGCCAACAAAAAGTTCATTAATTTCGCATGATATCCATTTTTTGTATTATTAAGCAAATGGATAAACTTCAAAATATTCGAAAATCGTTATGGGCCATGACTATAAATTAGAGATGGACAAAACCATAACGGGATGAGCACTTGAAATGGAGAATGGTGATGAAAAATTGAAAAAATTAATATTAGAGATGGGAAAAATTAATATAATGGATGGAGATTTAGTAAAATCTATATCTTCTCTTTATTATTCATTTGAATTATTTTTTAATTTCAAAATAAATACTTTTAAATTACTATTTAGATTTTTATATATATGTGTAGATAAAAAGTATATTAATATTTATAAAAATATATAATTTATATATGGTAAAATGACTTAAATGAATTAATTATATATATGCCACTTTTTAATGCGAGATTCATCATTTTATTAAATTATTGACAACTAAAAATATAAAATATTTGAATCACAATCTCATATATATATTGTGATTTGTGTGACATATATTATCGTATCATCCTCTGAAATAATTATAAGGAGATACGAAAATATTTGGAGATTATCGGTAATGGATACGAAAATGTCGATCTTCATCCTCTCCCCATTGCCATCTTTACTTATGATGAGGTGTGAATGCATAAATTTAAGGTCAACATAAATACTTGACCCAATCTAAAATGATTGATTTTAAAGTATCTGAATCATCGGGTTAATTTTTTAACCTTGCCAAATAAGTGCGAGTTAGGTCTCGAAATTACTTAAAACATATATGGTTTACCCTAGATTTACATATGCTAATGGCAATAGAAGGGTTAAAACTCCACAACCTGACACTATATATATTAATTTGTAAATGTAATAAGTATATTTTAATTTTAAAATTTAACTCGACCCAACTTGCCTTTGGTTTTCTATTCAAAATGTTTTTCAAATTCATTTTGGTATAACCCAATCCGATCGAGTTAACAACAAATCTAAACTCACTCGATTCAATATCTGAACACTGTAGGATGAAGTGGTGTTATTTTATTAGAATTACTTCTCCATAATATCGATAAGATTATACTTTTTTTTCTCATGTCGGTAAATTTCTGGACAGTATTATCTCATGCCGATAAATGGTTAATATACGACCACTAGAGAAAACAAAAACAACAAAACCAAAAGAAATAGACTAGTGAAGAATGTTAGAGCCAACTATCCATTAAAGATCAATGAATCAGGCCACTACCTATTATCCTTGTAGCACCGGGCTCCCATTTACTTTTATTTCCACATATCATCATGAAAATTAGATCTTAATAATTTTATAATTAATTTTCTATTACAATATTTAAAATAATTTATTATTAGCTTAATAAGAGCATCTTCCTAAAAGCTGGAAAATCTATGTATTATCATCGTTATAGGGAAAAAAATATAATTTTATACAAACTCAATATTTATATCCTATTTAATTTTTCGATTACCATATTCCTTGTAATTAAGAGGAAAAAATTATGTCCTACGCATAACCAATGATACCATAAAATATAAATAAATCGATTTCGTACCATCTATATAATGAAATATTTTATAGAGGTATGTATGAGGATTGTTGAAGCACATCATCCTACACGACTTCCTCATTAAAAATTACGTCATTTTTTAATAAATATAAGAAATATTATTGGAGATGTTATAAATAATCTTAATTCATGTTAATAGGATAAATTACCCATCGTTACATTGTGTGTAAGAGCATAAGAGATTAATTTTAAATATTGAAAACGACACTCAGCGTCTTTATACATTATCATAATGACATTTTAGTTCATATATTTTTTGAAAATATAAACTTTAGTCCCAACAATTTTAGAAAATATAATATTTATTCCCTATAATTTTAGAAAATATATCGCTTAATCTTTGTCGTAATTTATTTTTTGTTAATTAATTCCCTTTTATCAAATTTTGTAATAAACATTTACTTTCTTTGAATAATTGTTCAAAAATTTTGAAATCATTTTAACATTAACCGTATGAAAAAGACTTAAAATTGAAGTTTGTTTTTACAAAACGGTAAGAACTAAACGGTCACCGTGGCAAACTGCATAGTGATTAAGGTTACATGCCATAAAATTTAATATAATATATATATATATATATATATATATATATATATTATATATATATATATATATATATATCCCAAGGTACGTGACTTGATGGTGTAAGGTTCAAGATCTGAAGGTGTTTTTTATAAGAGTCTGGGACAGCCGGAGATTTTACTTTACATGCTCCGTTTAAACACGAAACGAGTGGTTTGACGGTGGGTTTCAAATGATTTCAAATATCTATATTATAAAGCACAATAGTGTGGGAGGAAAGAGAATGTGACGGATGGTTAGGATTAAGATAGATAATGTATTCAAATGCTATTTTTATGTGGTTTAATTGGCTGTTCAGATCATTTCATTATAATCTCATTGCTGATAAATAATAATTTCATTATAAAATCTACATGAAAATGAAAAATGAAAACTACCAAATAAATTAAAGCATAAACTAATTTAATTAAAAAATAAAAACATTTCATTATAAAGGTATGTCCTCACTCTTTAGATAAAACCTAGATATAGGCAATATTAGATCTATGTTGGCAAAATATTTTAGAATAAAAAATATCTTAAATTTTATCCATCATCTAATAAATGTACGATGGAATTTTAAAATGTTTAAATTGATTGAAATCATACATTTTTTTTTTTAATAATTTGTTTACTTAATTCTTGTTTATAATCATTTTCTACACGAAGAACTTAGTTCTGTAGGTAATTATAAAAACATAACAATTATTTTGCTGATTTTAATTTTATAATTAAATTACCAAACGACAAAATTTATACCCAAATGGCAGAAAAGCCCGGGCCGGCCCGGTCCGGGCGGGCTTTGGCCCGGCCCGGGGTATGAAAATCCCGGGCCGGGCCCCAAAAACCGAGCCCGACCCGGGCCCGGCCCGGGCTTAAATAAAAAAATAAATATTTTTTAAATATAAAATATATATATTTATATAACAAATTCTTTATATTTATAATTTTTTTATAATAAAAAAATCGGGTCCGGGCTTAAAATAAATAAATAAATATTTTTATTTATAAAATATATATTTATATAATAAATTTTTATTTTTTTATAATAAAAAAATCGGGCCCGGGCCAAGCCCGGCCCGAGCTGTCGCCGGGCCGGGCTTTTTCCGGGCCCGGGCCAAATTTTTTTTTGCCGGGCTCGGGCCGGTTTGATAAGCCCGGCCCGAGCCCGGCCCGTTGCCATGCATAAATTTGTTACATGCATAGGTTTTTTGGTATAAATTATAGTGTATTAATTTATAAAGTTGTACACCTAATGGTCAAACGTTGTAGTAGACCCGGCCAAGGTTCCGGAACCGAACCGGTTGGAACCGGACGGTTCCGGTTCCAACCGGTTCCGGTTCCGGTTCGGGAACCGAACCGGAACCTAACCGGTTCGGTTAGGGTTCCTCCCCTAGCCGAACCGGTTGGAACCGTTCGGTTCCAACGGTTCCGGTTGGAATCGGATTAATATTTTTTTTTAATTTTTTAAATAAGAATTTTATTTGTAATTTAGTGTAATTATGTAATGTAATTTAACGTAATTTGTAATTTACATAATTTTATTTGTAATTATGTAATTTTATTTGTAATTATTTTCAAAAAAAATAATTTAAAGTAATTATTTGTAATTTAACTTTTATTTTCAAAAAAAAAAAAAACCGAATGGAACCGGAACCGGAACCGAACGGTCCGGTTCCGGTTCCGGTTCCGGTTCAATTTTAGTGTGGAACCGGAACCGAACCGGAATTAACCGGTTCGGTTCCGAACCGGAACCGAACCGCCGTCCCGGTCTACGTTGTAGTATGGCACAAAATATAAAACTGAAAAAAAAAACAAATTCTACCAGTACCATGAGTAACCCCAATCAGATATCTAAGTAGTAAAGTCTTTGAGATTGAGTGATTTGCTCGCTCTAAGATTTAATGTTGGAATCTCATCAGATGTATCTCATTGAGGTCATTCCTCCTGATGTAAAACGTTAATGACTTATCTAGATATGTGTTGGGAACATTATGAGGACACGAGATACAAGTCTCGATGATTAATTGAGATGCGCGTAAGATGAGTTGGACACCCGAAATTCATAAAATGAGACTCTGTTTATAAGAATAAAAATAAATAAATTATAACCCATCTTACACATTTAAAAATTATTATCATTTTTTTTTTAATTTTAAACCCAAATTTTGATATCTCAAATTCTCAACCAATAAGCATATGTGTCGAATCTCAAGTGCCACTTGTGCAAATCCATTAGCCTTGGCCATTACCAATTATTGCCGACAATATGTTCTGCACAGTGAAGGGCACCCAATTAAGGCGTGTTTGGCAACTTAATACCGGCTGTACAAAGCGTTGTTTATGACTAAAGCTATGGGCACTCCATTCATGTTCACACGCAACTAAACATGGTTAGTGTATTTTTCTTTTTAATCGTTCAAAATTCTATCGTCAAATCATCTTTTCCGGATATAAATGGAACATGTGAAATTCTCGATTGTCGTAGGTTTTTATAAGAAATACACTCTATGTATTTGAACCTAAGACCTAAATGTGAGATTTTAAACCATACACCACCAAATCACGTCTCTTGATCAATGTATCATCTATTTGGTTAAAACTCAATATTAATATGGATCGAGTTATTACCCAATAAAAAAATTATTATTACAATTTAGTAAAATATAAATATAAATATAATATATAAATGAAAATAACACATGTATTATTATTATTATTATTATTATTATTATTATTTTTCGTTGCAATTCTACTGATACGATAATTAAGTATCTATCAAATTAAAATTGATTAGCACAATAAAAAACGGATTCAAAATGAGAGAATCTATTCTAAAGAAATTAGATGCGAAATTTGGCTAATCTCAGAGATACTTCAATTACGATCTATAGTCTCAAATAAGGATGATTGATAATTTTGAAATTCGATAAGGTTTCAGATTTACAGTTTAGCATAGAATTTATGATGATTTTTCATATAAATCCAAACTTTTTTTAGTCTAAAAAATCACAAATATATATCATAATTTAAGATCCTGAGCCGTTTAATGTTGAATAATCTCTTTCCTATAATTAAGATAATCACTCCTATATTTCCTGTTCAGAATCCTTTTTCTCGATATCACAATAAATCATGCATCTGAGACGATTTTTCGTCCTGGTTAAAAACCAATAAGTAATTCAAATGAATTTACATAATCAGTATTGACAATCTTGATATGTCCCGAAAGATTGTCGTTTATAGCCTCAAATTTATGGGTGTCAAAAAGATTCGAATCCGAACGACCAGGAAGAATCTGGGTCCGATAAGACCCGTATCCACAATTTTTTTGGGTCTTTGTAATTAACACCCAGCTATAACCGGGTCCAGAATACTCGGGACCCAGTTAAAAAAAAAAAAACTAAAGTATAAAAAAAATTCCCTAAACTAATCTTCAACTTCATCATCATAATTTTCATTTTATTTTTTCCCTTTTTATAAAATAACAAAAAAGAAAACCCAAAAAAAAAAACAGCAGTGGGAATCACATCAGTTCATCACTATCTTTAACTTTAATCTTCATCATCTTCACTGTGTTGAAAATTTTGGTTGTTGTTGTTGAAGTGGTTATGTAATATGTTATATTTTTTTAGTTAACAGTGGAGTGTTTTTTTTTTTTTTTTTTTGGTTTGTTTTTTAAGTGGAGGAAGATGCGGATCCCGAGTCCGGTCCGAGTATACCCTGATCTCGGGTCCGGATCCGTATTTTACCATCCCTACTCAAATTTCATTTCTTCTTGATCATTTATCAAACATCTTGATTGCCTTTTTATATAAATTTTGTAGATATTTGATCATGTCGATGTAAGGAATAATAACATATATGTTTAGAGATGACAATGGGGAGGGGAGAGGATCGACATCCTCGATAATCTTTAAATGTACACTTTCCTTATAATTATTTCAAGGGAAGAGATGTAGATTCCCGAATAATAAAAGAGGATCCTCGAATCTCGAATAATAAATGATTTTTTCTTAAAATAATTTTCAGTCATTGAAAATATATTAATTGAACTATTATTTTATTCATATTACAAACATACAACTTCAACAAATTGATAATGTCTATTACATAAATCACCGTTTATATAGAAGTTTGAAATTCGTATTTTATGTGTTTTTATTTGGTCCATAACTTAATAAAATGATGCATCCCTCATTAAAAATTAATTATATATAATTATTTTATTTAAGCTATTGTACTATTTCTAATTTCTAATTTATATATTTTTATAAATATTAATATATTTTTGTATTTACATCTATATAATATTATAAATGGAAATTGAATATGTTATTAAAAAAATTAAAAATAATTAAATAAAAACTTAAATGGGTAATGAGAAGGGGATAATGATTTTACATAATTCTCATATATTTCTCGAATAAAAAATTAGTATTAATTTTTTCCCTTCCTCATTCCCGACATTAATTTTTTAAAATTTTTCATTATAGAGCTCCTCCTCAACAAAGGACGGTCCCCAGAGACTCTTATGTCATCCATATATATTCGGAATCAATTTCATTATGATATAGCTGAAAAGGCTAGAGAAAGATTTCTTTTATGAATTATTGATTTAATTAATTTCAAATAAATCATAACTTACACTATCAATAAATAGATCCGATGATATAGTACTAATTGAGATATCACGAGTCAAATGAAGCATACATGAATGAGTATGACATATTGTCATACTTTCTTTATTTAAGGTCGATGAATAAAATTATATTTTTATCCGTTCTTTTCTTTATGAATCAATATTTTTTTTTTTTTTAATCAATAATAAAAGTCGGATCCTCAATTCAACATCGAATTCAAATTTTCAATGCTTGCTTCCATTTTTAGCTGGATGGGTACCGGAAGTATATTTTTATAACACTTCATGCAAAATCAATCCAACATTACAATTTTGGTGTCATGGTGCCCCAACGAGCGTGCTGATTTTTTATTTTATATTTTTGGCTCGCCCACCTATATTTTTTTTTGAAAATAAAAAATAAAAAAATTATTTTAATAACACCTGAATTCTAATTTTTAAGGCTCACAAAATTAAAATGGGCTTTGCCCATCTTAATGCCTTCTAAATAAGTTTTTTTTTTTAAAAAAAAAATCCTTCTAAATATAGTGAATTTATTTTCCCATTTTTGTAGATACATGTTCAGTTTATGCTACTATTTTTTTAAACGGTTGGAAATCCCGCGCCAAATCATACATTTCGAGTTTAAGCGTAATAGATAAAACTCTGACTGTCTCAGGTTGTTATAAGAAACGGACTCCCTGAATTCGAACCAAATATCTCAATATGAGATTCTAAATCTTATATCACCAAGCTACGTCCCGTGGGTAAGTACTTATGATACCATTTTATTAAAGCGACAGCCCAATATTCTTCTTTTGAAATAACAAACTATTTTGTTAAGCAGAATCCAATGTGACACGATAAAATTAAACATATGTAATATAAATCAAGGCAAGTTAATTCTATTCTAAGTTAGATACATTCACAACCCCCGATGCATACTGAAGTAGGTAAAATTCCCGACTGCTCTAGGTTCTTACAATTAGTATATCACTTGGACTCGAATTCATGACCTGACAACAAATCTTAAGTCATTTGTCACAAAACCATACCTCAATGGGGGCCGCATTTACAACACGTTAATTATTACTTTGAATATTTAAAATGTTAATGTTAATATTTATAAAAATTGTGGAAATATTATTATTTTTTAACATTATTCTCGAAATAAATAAATTTAATGAGAAAGATAGATAGCCTTACTAGATTTATTAAATATTTTATTTCTATAGTAGGGACATTGTTTATCCTTTATTATGCAAAACTCTGTGATGCTTATATATATATATATTTATTCCCCAAAGAGGAAGTCACACAAACCTTAAATAATAAACACTCAACTAGTCAACTTTTCCAATAGTGGACCTAACACATTGACATGGGCAAGTCTAAAGAATTATGATCATATTAATATTTATAATATTAGTAATTATAATTAATTTTAAATTACTTTACTATCCATGATTGAATTTTGTTTTAGGCGTATTTTAATAAAAAAAAATATATTGTAAAATTGTGTTTATTGAGGCTTTATTTGATGTTACGATTATAAAATATGAAATTATTTTGACTTTTTTAAAAAATATGATTCTCAAAATAAATAAATTTAATGAGAAAAATAGAGAGCCTTACTATATTTATTAAATATTTGATTTCTGTAATAGGGACATTTTTTATCCGTGATCATGCCAAACTTGGTCATGCTTATTTTCTAACACGTAATAATTATGGTTATTAAATGTCATTGACATAAAAAAAAAAAAAAAAAACCCTTAATTATTGTGGTATAATATTTGTTTTTCCCAAAGATGAAGTCACACAAACCTTAAATAATAAACACTATTGACTTCTCTTTTAGTTGACCTATTTTTTTTTTTTAAATCGGTATAAATCCCACCGTCAAATCACTCATTCCAGATTTACAGGTTTAAACGAAGCATGTAAAACTTATGGTTTAAGGCTTTTACAAGAAACATACACCATAAATTTAAACTCAGAACCTTAAAGTGAAATCTTGAACTTTACACCACCATACCACGCCCCTTGATGATAGACCTAACACATAGACCCGGCCACGGTTCCGGTTCGGAATCGGAACCGAACTGGTTGGAACCGGAAGGTTCCGATTCCAACCGGTTCCGGAATCGAACCGGAATTGGACCGGTTCGGTTGGGGTTCCACCCCAACTCGAACCGGTCCGAACCGGAACCGAACGGTTCCGGTGGAACCGTCTGGTTCCTGTTGGAACCTTAGGGTTCCAACAGGAACCCTAATTCCCCCAACGGCTATGCAGGGAGCCATTTGGCTCCCTGCCAAACGGCTCCCTGCCCAAAAAAAAATAATAATTAAAAAAAATTTTTATTATATAAAAAAATTACTAATGTACCCCTAATAACGGTAATAAAACGATTATATTTAGGGGCATTTTTGGTATCAAAAATAAATTTTATTTATTTATAAATTTAATCTCATTTTTTTTTAATTAATATTTATTTTTTATTAAGCTTTGATTAATTGATTCCTCTTTTTTTTTTTTAATTAATTAAAAAAAATAAACGGAACCGAACCGAACCGGTTCGTTCTAGTTCGGTTTTAGGTTCCGGTTCCACTTAAGTATGGAACCAGAAACCGGCCGGTTCGGTTCGGTTCCGAACCGGAACCGAACCGCCGGCCGGGTCTACTAACACATTGACACCGTGTATGTCTAAAGATTTATGATCGTGTTAATATTTCCAATATTAGTAATTATAAATTATTTAAAATTATTATATTATCCATAATTGGATTTTGTTTTAGGCAAATTTTAATAAAAAATATATATCGTTAAAAATGTGTTTATTGTGGCTCTGTTTAGTGTTACGATAAGAAAAATGTTGCGAACAAATAGCGACTCATTAGCGGTGTTGTATAATCTTGTTTTATGTTAATAAAATAATATTGTTTGGCTTTTTTAATATTTCGATGGTGAGTAAAATTAAAAACATTAGTTTTTCACAAAAAATATATTTTTTAAAAAGTCACGATTAATAATCATAATTTTTATTATTAACCAAACACTTAAAAATGATGTTTTTGACGGAAATATAGTTTTTATGAATAATTTGACATTTATTTAAAATAAGGAATTCAAATTTAATTTTTATCTTCTTATATTTCCAAAATTCGATCTTATAAGATACCAAAAAAAAAAAAAAAAAAGGCTACAGTCATGAGTCATGGAATTACCACATAAGATACCCCAAAAAGAATGTAAACCACAAAACCCAAGTTCCATAATCATATATTTTTTTGGTAATCAAAATATTCAATTTTTTTTTTTAATTTATACATATTTTAATTAATTTTCGTGATCTATATTCTCTGATTTAAATTTTCTAGAAAAAATATATTTAGTGAAATTCAAAACTCGGAGAGGGTCAAAAAAAACTTTAGCTAGGCGACCTTGGAACTTGGGTTCGATAACCGTACAATGGAGGCAATGGCAAATCCCGTAATAAAGTCGAAGATTCAAGGTCAATTATACCCTTTCACAATATTTAATGACAGCGACGCAGAGAGGGGAAAGAAGAGAAAAGCCAAAGCCAAAACCAAAGCCAAAGGAGCAGCCAATAAAGCCATTAAATCCCATCCAAACAAAGCCCTTCTCATTGTGCCTGCCCTTTGTATTCTCTCTCTATCTCTTTCTCTCTCATCATCTTCTCAGATTCGCGTCTTCTCTCGATCTCCCAAAACTGTAAGGTCTATCTAACCCTAAGTTTTCCGATTCTGCCCCTCGATTTATTTATTTATTTATTTTGTTTATTTATATTTTCAATATAGATCCCTGATTTTTCAACTGTTTGTTCTTGTGTTGCATGTTGATGATTGTTTAGTTTTGCGATTGATTGTGAGTTTCGTGCAATTTTGTTTGGTGAATTAAATTGTTGTTAATTTTGATCTGCGATTCTGTATTTCTTTTTGTCAGTCATTTCTGTCGATTTGATGAAGGCGAAATGATAATTCTAATTTTTGATTTCGTTAGCTGTAATTGCAGTTGTGTGTTGATTTGATTGGGACTTTTCTAGGGTTTTATCATTGCTTGGGGGTTTAGCTCGAGGATGATTTGGTTCTGGTGCATTTAACAGTAATGTGAATGTGTAATGAGCTATTTTCCATTCTCTCGTTATTTCATGTGTTAATTGGATTATTTAAACTTGTTTACTTTGATACATTTTAGAAATAGCGATGTAATGTCAAACATGAGAAAATTGGCTTGTTTTGAGCGTTTTTAATGCAAGGGGAAATGTATGTAGTTTACTTGAATGGAGGCGTATTTTTTTGTTTCTGAATTTGCTTGAGGTGGCATTTTAATTCGCAAATTCTAGTATATTTGTTGTTCCCTTTATGTGGGGCTGTGCCCATGAAAGTAATCGGGTTTCTAAATCTTTGTAGGGCAACCATGAGTGACGAAGGAGAAAAGGCTTGTCCTCTCTGTGCTGAAGAGATGGATTTGACAGATCAGCAATTGAAGCCTTGCAAATGTGGCTACGAGGTCTGCTTCAGTAATCTTTGTTACATTTTAGACAAGGATAAGGTTTCTGGTTAATTCTAATTTGAAGATGTTGGCGAGAGGCTCTGATATAGTGTAATGTTTATGATATGATAATGGATGTGTTGTGCTCTGGAAAATGTTTACTCTTGTGTTCATTATTTTTTTCCATGGAAAAAGTATTTCTTAAGTTAGATGTCCTACTCCTATTTGACCTTTTTCCAATTTCTTTCAGTTTTTATCATTGTGCTGTAGTCAGGGCAGTATTCCAATTTGGCTGTTATTTTCTCATCTAAGCTTTAGGACTTCTATGCCCTGTAACAAGTTGCAGCCTAATCCCTAATGGTTGATCACAGTTATTTTGTCTTCTGCGTCATTCCCTTACCGGAGTATCTTTGTTTCTTTTCATTTTATTCTATGTAAGGTAACTGGGTACAGAGTATTTCCTTTGGTATTGTCTATAGTTTTTGTATTTACTAAGAATTGTGCTTTGTATTTTACTGATCTTTCTTGATAAATGCTTGGTGCCTGGTGTATGGTCAAACACAAACTGACTGTTCTCTTAAGGGAAATTAATCCTTGGTCTTGTTTTTCTTTATATT
This sequence comes from Zanthoxylum bungeanum, assembly GCA_019454045.1. Taxonomy (NCBI): domain Eukaryota; kingdom Viridiplantae; phylum Streptophyta; class Magnoliopsida; order Sapindales; family Rutaceae; genus Zanthoxylum; species Zanthoxylum bungeanum. The sequence continues at coordinate 22,643 of SKCR01050303.1, forward strand.
GTATTTTATTTCTAATCAAGATGTTAAAAGGGGAATCATATTTGTACCATGAATGATAGATATCTTGTATCTATACTTTTCTACTGTTGGTCCTTATAGAAATTTCCTCCATATTATATTTCTATTTCAAATTTCATTTATATATTTGTTTTGACTTCATCGTAGATATGTGTTTGGTGTTGGCATCACATAATGGACATGGCTGAAAAGGATGATACAGAGGGGCGGTGCCCAGCATGTCGTTGTGCTTATGACAAGGAAAAGATTGTAGGGATGGCCGCAAAGTGTGAGAGGTAATTTTTTTGCTAGTTATTGTTTTCCAACATTTGAGATCATATTAATTATTCTTTCCAACTAAAACCAAACCAAACAAAAGCCTTTTCCCATTTTGGGGTAAATATTCCTTCCAACTCTTTGTATATTACAATAGTTTTTGTTTCTAAATTCCAGAGTGGTTATGGAGCGAAAAGCGAAGTCTCAGAAATTGAAGACTAAAACATCTGAAGGAAAGAAGCAACAGCTCAGCAGTGTTCGAGTGATTCAACGGAATCTTGTTTACATTGTTGGGTTGCCTCTTAATTTGGGAGATGAAGATGTACTCACTCTCTCTTTCTGTGTATGTTTTCTCCCGCTTCTACTCCTGTACGTGTTCTAAGTATGTTGTTGATGATGTTTTTCAGCTTCTTCAGCGGATAGAATATTTTGGTCAGTATGGGAAGGTTTTGAAAGTGTCTATGTCTCGTACAGCGGCTGGTGTCATTCAGCAATTTCCACACAATACTTGTAGTGTGTAAGCTCAAATGTTTTCATAATCTCCGGGTCTTCTTTTAGAATTGCTTTTATATGTTAACTTACTACTATACTATTTTTTTTACTTCACTTGCCTGCTTTTTATGTTATAGTATTTCACCAAGTGTAGCTGTTAATTTACGTATCATACTTTTTACTGTGCTGTTTCATCTTTCACCTGCAGATATATTACTTACTCGAAAGAGGAGGAAGCGATTCGATGTATTCAGTCTGTACATGGGTTTGTTTTGGAGGGTAAATCTTTAAAGTACGTTTCAAATTGCACTTGCCAAACCTATCATCTCTTTTATGAAATCCATGTACCATGTTGGCTATGTCTTTTCTAAAAGCTTGATAAGTATCAGATTATATATTTCAGGGCATGCTTTGGGACCACAAAGTATTGTCATGCTTGGCTGAGAAATGTGGTATGTATCATAGATTCTTAATTGATTTGTCTCGATAAGTTTTAAGGAATTTTTATTAATTCAACTTACAATGGTTCAATCACCTCTTGGCTCCAGCCTTGCACCAATCCGGATTGCCTTTATTTGCATGAGGTTGGTTCTCAAGAAGACAGTTTTACAAAAGATGAGATTATATCTGCGTACACAAGGTAATCTACATTTGCTTGCTTGCAGCTTTTCTGTTCTTGTAAATCTCCCATGAAGTTGCTTTGTTTTCTGTATGAATTATTTTGTGGAATAAACAAGTCTCATACTGTCTGATTTCTCTACTGGACTTGGTCAATCTAGTGTGTTTGATTTGGATCTATTTTCACAAAGAAGCCTTGCTGCTTTTTTCTCTTCTTTGTTGACAGGCAAATAGAACTGTTACTTTGGTTTTCGCGGCTAATATCTTTGTTATACTTTTTTGCACCATGGTACCGGTACATGTAGTAGAACATATTTTTCATAGCTTCTGGCACTTTTAACTCAATGAATAGTCCTTGATATTTGGTAGTGGAAGAAGAAAATTGTGCTTTCTACAGCTTTTGTTCCTCTCCCATATCCTACCCTGTGACTTTCTCTCGCACTTGCACAGAAAACATATAATTGTTTCTTTGAAAGTTGTTTTGTTTTGCTAGGTGTGAACATTTGGTTGAACATGTCGGCGGTCTTCGTAATTTTGTATTGAATTTTGCACTATATATTGAAATCAGAATCAAAATTTTTTATTATGTGAAATGGTTCAGAATGATAATGCAGCCCTTGTTTGATGCTTATTACCCCTCTTTGGCTGAACAATCAATTGTATGATTGATTAATAATGCTGTGGTTTCTCAGGAGTAGAGTTCAACAAATTACTGGCACAACAAACAATCTGCAACGACAATCTGGGAATATTTTACCACCACCATTTGATGATTATTTCCACAGTAGTTCTGCTTCTACAGCAAAACCTACAGTAAAAAATGCCTCGAATGTAAGCTTAATATATCTTATCTATCACTGTTTCTGCAGTTAGCTTTTTTTATTAATTATTTTGGTAAGCACTAAGCAGTGACGTTATTGTCCTATCAGTATGCTTTTTATTTCTTTGATTTGTTATTGTCTCTAGGGTGTTAGATAAGGGACAGTCCGAATGTGTTATGTACAGACCACATGTTAGGAAAATATTTTGATTGCATCTTTGCTAAAGCATGTGATACCTTTAACAGTATGCTTGTACCAGTTTATTTAACCACCACACACTCTTTTGGTTATAAGGTATAAAATTATCTGATGAGTTAACTTTTTATTGTTTGTTATCTCATTCATGTTCCTTTTCCATCTCCTAAAACTTGTTCAGACAAGGTTGATTGATTGGAACAACCCTTTAACATCTTGGCACAGGCTTGCGCCTGACTTTTGTTTTTTATTTTGTTTCGTTTAATTTGGCAGAATGCACCAAGCATTTGTAAAGATCCTACTTCAAATGGAAGTTCTGCTAGATCAGTAGCCCTTCCTGCTGCAGCCTCATGGTAGATCAATCACTCATCTCTACTTTCACTTTGGTATGTGGTAGTTGCTAGTCCTAAATATGTTGTTACTTGTGGCAGGGGAACACGAGCTTCAAACCAGCAGCCATTGGTTAGTTCAGCATGTTCTAATGGACCTTCCAATCAAAAATCTTACACTGTTGGCAGTGATTTGGCATTTTCATCTGCTGTTGCAAATACGACTCCAGCATCTACATTAGACGATATTGTAAAAAAGCCAATTTTACAAGAAGATAGTCAAATTTCCTATTCTAAAAGCAAGTCAGACTTATCAAAACCTTCAATGATGGCTCCTACACCTAATGGAGAACAAGCTTCAATAAGTTTGAGCAGCCAGGCATCTTGTCCAACATTATCTAATTACACTGATAAATGCCTTGATATGCCAGCAAATGTCATAAACTCGTCAGACAAAACTGGCCATTTTTGTGTTTCGGGTCCTGAAAAGGAAGAGAACGTCACAGCAGAAATTAAGATGCAAGACTTGTGCTCTGATATGTCAGCAATGAGCATGGACAGGAATGGGCCGACTAAACATTCAGGTGTAGTTAGAGCTAGTAGTGCACTTCCTGATCGTGGCATGATGAAATCGCTCAGGAACCAAGGTTTACAACAATACAATGCTGATCAATCAAGAGAACCCTTAATGTCACCTGGAACTGGGAAATCCACTACATCAACAAATGATGTGTTCGTTTCAAGAGAACCATTTGATTGGAGGACAGATCCACAAACTCAAGCAGTGCCAGATGCGAGCCCACAAGAAGAGGAGGATGTGTTATCTTTTGATAATCAAAGACTCAAGGATCGAGAAGTTGTATGTCGTTCAACTTACTTGCCGAAGTCAGCCAATTCACTTCAAGTTTCAAATCACTCTAGGTCTCATTCCTTTCAACATAGCGATGCTTTCAGTGGCATGAATTTAAATGCTGATCCCCAATTTGTAGATAATAAAGTTAGTGATGGTTCACATCTTCGTTCATCTAGCATTTCTTTAATATCAAATGGATACCCTGAGAAGTTGGGTAGGAGTTATGGTAGGGCTGTAGAAAATGCATATTTGCTTTCGAATGAGAGTCAAGGGAAGCCCAGGGGGAGATTACTGGGTGATGCTGACATTGATGTTGCTATAAATACTGGAGAGAACAGCATTATCTCAAATATTTTTTCTATGGATTTTGATACATGGAATGACCCTTTAGCTTTGCCTCAGAATTTGGCCAAGTTGTTGAGTGAACCCGAAAAAGAGCCAAGTTCACATAAAATGTCAAATTCCTGGAAAGCACATAATCATAATCAGTCCAGGTTCTCTTTTGCGAGACAAGAGGAGTCTAGGAGTCAAGCCTTTGATGTTGAGCGATCTTTCAGTGGTTTCAGTCAGGTGCCAAAGAGTCCCTCTTTCTGCCAAGATTTTGCTGGAAGTCGAGATCCATTGTTGGATAAGCTTGGGGTACATAATGGATTCCATCCCAGTAGTTTTGAAGGATCAGACAATTTTACTAGCAATCCTTCAGTTTTCTCACCCAACAAGCTTTCTGGTGAGTATAATAATAGCATACTGAAAAATATGTGCTCTATTATCTATATCTTTTCATGCCAAGTCTTCTTTAGTTTGGCATTTTGAAAAGTAGTGTTTTTATTTCTTAAGTGTTGTATTTAGAAGGAATTTATTTTCTTTCTGTCTCCTCTGGCAGAGCTTTTTTTGTTTGTTTGTTTGTTTTTAGTTTATGTGATTCTTTTTCTTGGTTGTTGGGACTTAAGGGGACGGGTTGCAGGTTTATGTATGTATAGTGGTTGAGGTACTTTTTGCTGGCCTATTTGTATGTTTTTGTTGCTCGCTTTTGGTTTTCATTGAACATTTACCTATTTATTTTTATCTTGAATTTTCCTTTTCATTTTTTAATAGAAAAAAAAGGTTTGTGATGGCAGGGTTATGATGCTTGCATTTGGGCTTGAGTTAACATTATAAGGCCTCCTGTTTTTCCTGCTGTTGGGATTGTTGATTTTTATTCTCTGTTTGCTATTTTGCTCTTCATTTGTTTATAATAATGTGTGAAGTGGTTCTTATTTTTCTATTTGGTCGGATTACTTCCTGATGTTGGAAGACTAGGAACCTGTTTAGATATATTAGCTTTGTGACTAAGGTTAATATTGAGGATTAATGCAATTACGTTATAAGCTTTATTGGTTACATTATTTATTTTTGATGTTATTGGATTTGTCTGCTGTTATGGGTAGGCTCATTCATGTTTTCTGTTGTTTTTTTAATCCTTTGTTGCTGTTATGTTCAAGTGATTTAGAATTTATTTTGAAAAGTATTCCAAATGGTTTTGGTTCCTTGCCTTTTGTTCTTGACCAATGTTATAAAACGCGTCAGGCGCTAGTTGGGCGGCAGGCTAGCGCCTAGGCAAATTGATTTTAGTGAAATGTTGTTTGAGCGATAGGGAAGGTTTCTAGATGGGAAATTAGAGTTTATGTTCTGAAAAATTGGGGCCTTGTGAAATTTATGAGATAAAGGGTTGATTTTTTAAAATGAGGGTTAGAGTATGAAAATCGGCCTGATTAGAGGGTTACGGTTTCAAAATCAGTGAGGGCTTTTGGCGATGAAATTGCCGCAAAATGGACAGAAAACACCTGCTGTTCTGATACGCTGCCTAGGTGCCACATTTTTGAACACTGTACTTAACTACAATAATAGTTTGGTCTGATAATCACTAATTTAATGTATGAAAGACTGTACTATTTGTACTTACTGGCTTTGTAATTTTTATTTTCTAAAATTTTGGTGCTTGGGAAATATAATGATCCAATTGAGCATTGAATATTATGTTTTATTCTTTATAAATGTAATCAAATGTCAGTTTAGGATAAATTGATTGTAGATAGTATTGTTTAATTTTATTCTACCATGGTATCTTCTGCTTAATTGGTCAATCTCCTTAACTTGGACTGTTAATGAACTGAGTGAATTATTTCTTGTTGGTGAGGTTGATACTGCTGTTGAACTGTTTTTAAATCTTTAAATAATGAGGTTAGAAATTACACAGAATCGTTATGATGTTGCAGAAGAGACGGCTTGTGCCAATTGAACGGATATCCTTTCATTGGGTGGATTTTATGGCTTACATTGGGAATGTAGTGAACATTTTTCTTTCTGTTGTGGATAGGTACTTTTTGTCTGTAGTTATTTGTGTGATATGCCACAGTTGGTTGTTATCAACCTCTTATATAACTTGTTTCTGGAGGCTGAAATGATCTAAGGTACCTGTAGTGCACCCCTAGTATCAAGATGGGTGACCTATTTGGAATAGTGCACCCTTCTTACCGAGATGGATGACCTATTTCGAAGATGTTCTCGTGTTGCACCCATAGTTCACCCCTAGTATCAAGGAGAGTTCGTTTGTACTCTAGAGAGTTACATTGTTCCAATTATTTTTGAGTGTTTGTTGGCGTTTACTTTTTTTTCCCTTGTCATTGTGTAGAATTGTGATTTGACAGTTTTTTTTTTTTTTTTTTTTTTGCATACGAATTTTCCTGTTCAATTTGTTTTGTGGTTCTCTGTTTTATCGTTTTTTCCACCAATGTTGACATTACTGCTTGAAAGTTGTGATAATTGTTATTGACACTGTTTGTTCTATTTAAAATGTAGCAGCTGCGAGATCTCAAATTTCTGCCCCGCCTGGATTTTCTGTTCCTAGCAGAGCACCACCCCCAGGCTTTAGTCCTCATGAGAGAGTGGACCAGTCTTTTGACACTATGTCTGGTTAGTTGTCATATTGCTTTTCTGATCTTGTGGTGGTTTTTTGCCTGTTGAATGGCTCAAAATCTCATGCATATTTATCTGCTTTGCAGGAAATCATTTTCATGACTCGTCCTCCTTGCTGAGAAATACATATCAGACGCAACCAGCTGGAAATATTGGAAGCACTGGGGATATCGAATTTATGGATCCTGCAATTTTGGCTGTTGGTAAAGGAAGACCTCAAAGTGGCCTTAACAACCCTGGCTTAGACATGCGCAATAATTTTCCCTCACAGTTAAATGCCTTTGAAAACGAGGCAAGGCTGCAATTAATGATGGAAAGATCTCTTTCCTCGCACCAGAACCTAAGATATGCCAACGTTGGTGATAGTTTCTCTTCTCTTAATGATTCTTATGGCATTTCTTCTAGACTGATGGACCAACCACAAGCAAGTAATCTATCTCCTTTTGCCCAGTTATCCATTCAACAGTCTAGAAATCCTCTGATTTCAAATGGTGGCCACTGGGATGGGTGGAATGAGGTTCAGGGTGGAAACAATTTAGGCATGGCAGAGCTCCTTAGAAATGAGAGATTGGGGGGGTTTAACAAATTTTATAATGGTTATGAAGATTCGAAGTTTCGGATGCCCAGTTCAGGTGACATATATAATAGAACATTTGGGATGTAATTTGAGTTGGAAAGAAATTTACCGCTTGATTGGAGGGTGGTGGTTACAGAAGAAACGTACTGATCTTGTCCAATTTGATCGCATTCTACTTGAGGGTGGGACTGACTCATAACTGGTCTCGATGGCCGGCTGAAAATTGGGTCAAACTCTTGAGAGATGAGCCCTAAAAATCAGGTCTGGAAACCAACAGGTGAGGATAAAATAAATTTATCCATCCTGTCAAAATGTGTTCCCATTCGCCCATATTAGTAATCTCATTGGTCAGTTTCTTTGACATGGATAGTCATCGAGAACTCTCTTTGTTATTTTTGAAAGCAGCAATGCCGAGCCCTCGTGTTATGGCTCTTATTTTCAATTTGGAAGCCGTTTTCACATTATGTATAGCTTGTAATCCTCGTCGTGTTTTTGAATACATGTATTGACACTGATCGAATTTGTGCCGCATATATTTGTTTTTGCAGGTAAAACTAAATCTGCGATCTGCATTTTTTTTTTGTGTGTATTGAGAGGGAATGCTGTATATGATCTATCTACCAAGTAACTAGCAGGTAGATCCTCCTTATTTCAGTCTGTTTTGCTACAAATTACAGTTCACTCAAAATGCTTGGTGGTTTGGTCCCCCTCAAGTCTTTTGTCTCTCATTTGCTCTTTGTGATGTTTGTGTGTGTTACAGTTTATGCAAACAAAGTTTAGACAAATAGAATCCAACTGGGTCATATGAACTGCTTTAGTTTGATGACACACATTTTAATATGCATTTCACTACTTTATAATATATATATATATATATATATATATATATATAGTAGTTTTTGCCCGTGCCTACGGCACGGTGTTACAGAATTAAATGATTTTATTTTTTAATTAAATATTGCCCGTGCCTACGGCACGGCACGGTGTTACAGAATTAAATGATTTTATTTTTTAATTAAATGATGCCCGTGCCTACGGCACGGTGCACGGTGTTACAGTATTTGGCCAGTGCCTACGGCACGGTGTTACAGAATTAAATGATTTTATTTTTTTATTAAATGATGCCCGTACCTACGGCACGGCACGGTGTTACAGAATTAAATGATTTTATTTTTTAATTAAATGATGCATGTGTCTACGGCACGGTGTTACAGTATTTGGCATTTGTCTACGGCACGGTGTTACAGAATTAAATGATTTTATTTTAACTTTCTATTTTTTAATTTGAAAATTTGAAAATTTTGACCTTTCCATCAATCAATTCACTCACTTTCCTCCAATTATCAATGAAATCATCTGAGCCGTTAATTAAGCCACATAAAGAGAGTCGTTGGATGCACTCTCTTTCCTCCAACATCATTCTCCTTTATTATATAGATATATATACTAGTGTACGGCACGGTGTTACAGAATTTATATAGAGATTAAGATTTTATTATTTAATTTGTTTATAATGAAATGATTTTATTTTTTAATTTATTTTGTAGTTTTCATTTAATAAATGATTTTATTCTTTAACTTATTTAGTAGTTTTCATTTTCCATTTTTATAGAGATTCTATAATGAAATGACTATTTATCAGCCGTTAGATTATAATGAAATGATCTGAGCCGTCAATTAAGCCACATAAAGATAGCCTTGAGATGCATTTTCTTGCTTAATCTTAACCATCCGTTACACCCTCTTTCCTCCCACACTATTGCGCTTTATAATATAGATATTTTTATTTTTGCACGTGTTTAAGATAATAAAAATTCATGATCCAATTAATAATAAAATTAATGTTCTTGGACAAAGCTTTCTTTATATATCCTATAAATTAATAAACCAAAAGAATTTTGGGCAAAAAAAAAAAAAATCAATAATTTAATTAAATCAATGTGGGCCCTACTTGAATTTACAATAATTCCTCTCTCTTTATTATTATTTTATTTTTTAATTTTTAATTTTTAATTTATCTAAGGGTTTTTAGCCTCACGAGAAATTGAAAATTTTTCACCACTATTTCTTTGGAGACACAGTTGGGTCTCACAGTTGTAAAATCCAGCTTTTATTAGAGAATGACATATATACCCGAAACATAATATAATTTTTCATTTCTTTGGCTTTGTTTTTTGTTTGATGATGTGTCATTTGTACACTGATGTACATTAGCTTGAATTGATGTATATTGAAAATCTCTCAAATTAACTTGAAATTTGGTTTGCTTTTATGGTATGCTTTGTGGGATCACCCTTGATTGAATTTCAAATTTAATTGAAGGGTTTTCTTTTTTCTCTATTCACAGTTCGAGCTTAACATTTCTTATCATCTGATTTATAATTATTTTTTCTAAGTGGGCTAATTAAGAATCTTTGCATCTCTTCCTTTGAAAGCTTCTTGTCAAGTTGGTGATGAATTTGGCAGGGACTAGGGTTTATTTGACACAAAATTCAAGATTTTAATTAACACAAATAGCAGATTGCTCTGTTTCTTGACTGATGATGCATCAGACTACAACAGCTCATATTTGATTAGTCTTAAAAAGATCACTTTAAAGAAGATAATTGAAGCTATTAAAATAATTATAATAATAATATGAGTGAAGACCATTACAAAATTATTTGATCAAATATAATACATGGTCGATCAGAAAGTTTTGTTTTGTTTTTTTGTTTTTGGGGCCAAATGTTCAAATACAATTTGGAATCTAATGGAAGACTTTGCATTTCAAATATAAAATCAAGATTTCCAACATGAGTTAAAATTGGTAAATTTTGAAGAGAAATGAGAGAGCTCTCTGTTACACTGCTATGTCCCACCTCTAAATACTGCTTTTTTACACGGTGGCATATAATATTCTATTTCATCCCAGTCAGCTGCAAGCTGGCACCCATGTTCGGTTCAACTCAAGCCACGGTGTAGGGGGATTGGGCCTAAGATGACTAGCCTATCGGTAGAGGGACATACCGATTACTAATCAATATGGGACATAGCTCAACAATTCTCCTCTCGGACGAGGCCGGACAATAATCCTTTCGTCAGATATATTTGAGTTATTCTACCATGCACACTGTTTGGCTTTGGCCGAGCTGTAGACTTACGGTTCGGTTGCCGTTTCGACCTAAGCCGAACAACAATCGTAATCTTAAACTGAACCGTACAGTTCGGTTCGGTTTAAGGTTGAAATAGTTTGATTTTTTAAATAAAATGATTTAAATTAATATAAAATACTAAAAAAAATTTAAAGATTTACTAAAGCATTTATTGATAATTTATTTATTATTTTGAAAAAAAAATGCACTTAATTAAGTTGTCTACGTATCATATTGGGGTGTAGTGCAGTAGAGGAATCAAAGTATTTTGGGGAAACTCAAAATTTATCGTTAAATATGCATCAAAGCACTCACCCACTCATTTACTTCAATCCTAATTATGTCACCAATATTGAGCTTTAGTGATTTTCTTTTACTAATCAATATGGGACATAGCTCAATAATTCTCCTCTCGGACGAGATCGGACACTGATCCTTTCGTCAGACACATTTGAGTTATTCTACCACTTTTAGCGTGGCCTTGGCCACCCCAATTTAGGCATGCACACAGTTCGGTTGCGGTTTCGGCCAAAGTCAAACTGCAGCCGTAACCTTAAATCGAATCGTACGGTTAAGTTCGGTTTAAGGTTGAAACCGTCTGAAATAAAATAATTTAAATTGTTATAAAATAAGAAAAAAAATTAAAGAACTACTGAAATATATATTGATAATTTATTTATTAATTTGAAAAAAAAAATGAGATTGGACTTAATTAAGTTGCCTACGTATACTTTTGAAGTGTAATGCAGTAAAAAAAAAATCAAATCACTTTGGGGAAACTCAAAATTTATCGTTTGATATACATTAATTTCTGAATTAGTAGTGGTGGACTTTGAATTTTTTTTCTCTTTTTTTTACTTTGCAGCATTAATCAACTTCTACCGGCATGAAGCTTGGATTGTTGAGTTGGAGCAATAATTGATTGTGTAGTATCATCTATTTGAATAGTATATCTACTTACATAATCATTGTATAAATCACGTAAATTTCTCATAACATTATTGAAGAAACAATTATAGATCTTTCACCTAATAAAATATAATAATTTTGTAAAATATTTTACAAATCTTCTAATTTAAATCTTGGATCCAAAACAAAAGCAACAAGATAAAATAATATGTTAAACCGTTAATCATAATGGCTTAAGGTTCAAACCATTACGGTTTAAACCGTAATGGCTAACAGTTGAAACCGTAATTGAACCGATTATGGTTGTCCAAACCGATGGTTGGTTTTCAGCTCAATGGTTCGGTTATGGTTTACTGTTCGGTTGATCGATCAACTATTCTGTTGACGGTTGATCAATGATTTGGTTGCGATTCGATTACGGTTCTATATAAAAAGTGTATATTTGATGTAAATTTAAATTTTATTTCATCATATTTTCACATAATTATGTAATATTCTACATAATTTTATGATTTTTCTTCAGGACCCTTATTATTGGATTTTTTAGTTTTATATATTTTATGTTCTGATAAAATTAATTTCATAATTTTTTATAATTATTTTTTTAGTTTTTGTAATTTGTTCATTTAGTGCCCTTGAATTCAAATCAAACGTGAGATAATAATTAGCAGATAGTTTCATAAATATTTTTTTAAAAAAAAAAAACCAGTTTATTTTCACGAGTTGCCACGAGACAAACGTGAGGGGTTTAATTTAATTAAGTATGTGAGCCGCGACGTCATCATAAACACATAGATACGTGCCACGTGTCGATGCTACATCAATGCTTATTTTGAAGTGTGAAAACACATTATATGCCATCCGTACGAAGTGAACACGCCCGACAGCCCGAGTTATAGGTGGTCCATGATAGAAATTTTCAAATTTTTATTGACTTTTTTAAAAATAAAAATAGAATTAGGATTTTATATAATTTTTTATCTTGAATTTCGATTTTGATCAAGATTTGAGATATTGGATTATTTGATTTGGAATACAAGATAAAAAAATCTTAATTTTTATCTCAAAATTCTGGATAATTTTTCGACTGGAATCCACAATTAAAACGATATTGAGATTGGCAAATCTTAATTTATTTTTGAAAACCATGACAGCTGGTTGAACCGATAGAATCAGGAACCGATTGCGAGTCTAATTCGATTAAATCTTAAAAATCAAATCTCAAAAAATGGCCAAAATTGACAAACCAAACTGGATTGGTTCCTAATTTTGTTAAAATCAAAAAATTAATATATCACTAGGGCTCTATTTAGCTTGGGTGGCCCCCGCCGACCGAATTTTAAAAAATTAACTATAAATTCAAACGTTATTTATTAATATTTTAAAACTATTAAAAAATCTAATTTATTAAAATTTGAATTGATATTTTTAATGTATGTTTTCAAACCCGAACTTAAATAAAAAATACTTAAAATATATATTTTGATTTTTCAAAATCCGACTCATTTACCGACCCTAATCTACACACTTCTAAATAATTTTGTAAAAAATTTTTTATTTTTTTACTCTGAAACATTAAACTCTTCTAAATTCCGAGAGTCATAAACTAAAACCATTTTATTAAGTATTTAAGCTGTTTTTTAATACCCACAGAACAGTGCAGGTCGAGATAACGCGTATTAAAGAGATCATCCCAAAATCTTGTCATAAAAGCAAACGTGTTTGTTACCTCAATTTAAAGTCAAATCAGCTTAAGCTTCAAATTAATTCTCCCAATTAGTTTTTAAGAATCTTAATAAAATTCGTCACATGAATTCGACTGTCGAATATATAAGATGTTAAAAATATATTTAATTTGATATATTTTTAATATTTAAAAAAAAAAAAAAAAAAGAGTGATAAATGAACAAATATAGGATCAGGCTCATCAACCCCAGCTGAAATTCCCTTTAATTAGGGTCCAATCATGGCTGGTTTTTCATTTTTAATATACTTTTTTTGTCTTGTTATTTTTTGAAAGATGTAGTTGATAGTTTTAGAGATACAATTTTTTTAAAAAAATACTGTTCATTTATATATCCTTTCAAATTCACCATTGCACTACTTTTGTCGTCATCCCATATCATATTATTATCATTGTCATCGCAAATCTCCCCAGTTATTTTTAAATTGGTCAATCAGATCAATTTATCTCATTATTACTGCAGAGGTCTAAGAACCGTTGTTTTCCCACTATCATCATTAATCTTCCATGTCTTTATCTTCTCACCTAAGACATACATCACATAACTCCAATACAAATCGTCTTGTGATCTCATATTTGTTCCTCAGGTTGGCACACTGAGACAGATGATACTAATCAAAACTCTATTACCTCTCTCAATTAAGTCGGGTTGACATATAGAGACTTCATCAGGTCGGTTTCAACAAATCCTAATAGAACGCAAAATCCATCATTTTTTTAATAAGATCGGATCGGTATTAATGATTATCATGCCTTGAACAGATTCTATCATTGAAAAAATCTCTCTAGATCATGCGGCCGTGCTCCTATATCAAACCCCTTTATATCTCTCCGGGCCATTGGACCCTTATCATCTATTTTTAACTTAGTACAATACCCATTTCACCTCTCCTTAATATTTAATCTTTTATCGGGATAAAAAATTACCCTAAACATAATGCTTTTTTAAGAACATTTTGTTATTCCGATAAAAAATGACTCCTCATCTTTCATATATACACAATGTGGTGCTATTAATATATATATATGATCTGAAATGATCTGAGCCGTTAATTAAGCCACATAAAGAGAGCCGTTTGATGCACTCTCTTTCCTCCAACACCATTCTCCTTTATTATATAGATATATATATTTATTTATTTATTTATTTATGTGTGGATTATGCCAATTTTGCCATGCATGATTCATCTAAGATTTATTTGGTCCTCATTCTACAAAATTAATATTTTTATATGTGTGGATTACGTCACACTCGTGACACATATATGACATATCATTTGGTAATCATTTAAGAAAAATAAGTGTTAATGGCATTATATTTTGCTTTTTGCTTCTTTTTAAAAACTAATAATAATAATAATAATAATAATAATAATTTACGCGTAGACGCTGCAAAGAAACGCGACCATAATCACGCGTAGGCAAATATGCAGTTAGTTTAGTTTCCAGTAGTTTCCAGAATCTCACATTTAAAGCTTTTTTTTTTTTTTTTTGGATAACCTAGGTGTCGAACCAATTTACGCGTACCTCGACTAATTCCTGAGATTTGTGTCCTGTGTCCTCAGAAGTTTCCCAACACATATCAGGGTACGTCGCTGGCTTTTCACATCAGGGGGCATTGCCCATAGTGGGATTCGATCCTTGAATCTAAAAGGAAGTAAATCACCCAAACTCAAAATCTTTACCACTGAGGCAACTCATTGGGGTTACATTTTCAGCCTTTTGCCATTTAATAGGCATCCCCAGCTACTTATTATTTATAATTTAAAATAAATTGAGAGTCCAATGGCAGGCTCATCAGTCATCTCTTTCTTCACAAGCTCTTCATGATTTCCCATCAAAGACTTTTCCCTATCCAATTCAACCAAACATTTAATAATAATAATAATAATAATAATAACAATAACAACAACAACAGCAACAACAATAATAATGAAGACTTTATTTCATAATTTTATTTCTTGGCTTTATGAATTTATCTTTTAATAATAATAAAGACTTAATGAATACTTTATTTCATACTTTATGAATTTGACTTTTAATAATGATGAAGACTTAATGAAAACTTTATTTCTGGCAATAATAATAATAATGAAGACTTATAATAATAATAATAATTTGTCTTGTAAATTAGGCTTCTGGTCAATAAAATTAACAAAAGAATATGTGCCTTTAACGGCGTTCAACACTCCAAATGGATGCTATGAATGGTTAGTAATGTCATTTGGATTAAAAAAATGCTCCACAAATTTATCAGAGGAAAATTGATAAAATTTTCTGTAAAAATAATGATCATATGTTAAAATATGTAGAACATATGATGAACATATAAAATATTTAAAAAAATTTTGAACATTGTGTAAAAAGAATGGTATAATCCTTTCTTAGAAAAAGATTGAGATTAAGAAGAATAAAATAGACTTTTTAGATTTAATTATAACTTCTAATGGAATAAAAGTTCAACCACATATTGTTGAAAATAAAGTTTATTACACATGGTTGAACATTTTTCATGTTTAATAAGTATTATTACTACTTTTATTACAATAGAGTTTTGAACATTTTTCACAGAATTTATGATTTAAAAATAATTTTCAGATTAATCCACGAGTTGTTTCGTTATTGATAGGAGAATAATATCCTATATTTTTATTTTTTATTTTTAATATTCTATTTCCAGAGTGGAAAAAGTCTTAAGAGAATCTCTCACTATCAGTTAGCTGGACATTGTCTTTTTTTGAATTAAATTTGAAAAAAATGGATTTGGGTTTTTGTGATTAAATGATAAAGTTGCTTGCATTCTGTTGGGCAAACATAGTCCCACATTGGCTAGAAGTGGGGAGGATCATGGGTTTATAAGTATGGACAATATCTCCATTGGTATGAGGCCTTTTGGGTATAGCCCAAGAGCAAATCCAAGAGGGCTTAGGCCCAAAGTGGACAATATCATACCAATGTGGAGATAAATGATGTCCTTAATCTCAACAATGGTATCAGAGCCATGCCCAGAGTTAGCCATGTGAATGAATCCTCGGAATGCAGAACAAAAGGTGGTGAGCCCCGATCATGATCCGTGAGTGCTCGGTTAGATAGGCTGTGTGCTCTGGTCTTCATGGAGTGGACGGATGGATGATCGTTTGAGGGGAGGCTCGGTGGTCCTTTGTTCGAGGGGAGGATTGTTGGGCAAACATAGTCCCACATTGGCTAGAAGTGGGGAGGATCATGGGTTTATAAGTATGGACAATATCTCCATTGGTATGAGGCCTTTTGGGTATAGCCCAAGAGCAAATCCATGAGGGCTTAGGCCCAAAGTGGACAATATCATACCAATGTGGAGATAAGTGATGTCCTTAATCATAACACATTCTTATTTTTATTTTTGGAATTTGGGACCACTATCATTTTGTTTTGATCTGGCAATAGTTAATATTATAGCTAGTTGGTTGTGTGTGTAAGAATGTAAAAATATATATAGACCCGGCCAAAGTTCCGGTTCTGGTTCCGGAATTGAATCGGAAGCTAACCGGTGCGGTTAGGTTCCTTACCCTGACCGAACCAGTTGGAACTGTAGCTTTCCAACACGAATCATAATCCCTAATTAATATTTAAATCTCAATTTTATTATTTTGAACCGAACATTTTGGTTTCGGTTACGGTT
>SKCR01050304.1:0-40325 GCA_019454045.1 Zanthoxylum bungeanum
TCTTCCATGTCAGCTGGTAGTGAACTGGGATCCTCTTTATCATGGTTCTTTAAAAGCAAATTAATTAAGAGTCCCAATGTAGTCAGCTGATGTAGTTCGTCACATACTTTGGTGAACTCTGTAGGGGCATAGCTAACTAAACTAAGATCAGCTAACACCTCATACATTTCAAGAATGGAAAACAGCTTCTCTGGCTTGTGATGCTTCAACAAAGCATGAAACATTAACTGATTCAAACTCCCCAAAGAGACAGACTTTTCACTAGCAAGATAGCTCCGTACAACCATCTTCATTACCTTCAGTACTCAGTTTCTCCATCTCAAGAACGAAGAGATACTCATCCAAGGTATCCTTTCAGGCCATGACAACATTCATGATCGTAGTTAGAATCTTCCATGCATCTGAGATCAGGAATCACATCCGCACGAACAACAACGAATTCTTCTGACGCTATCTCTTTTGAAAAGAGTAATCCCCATAAGAAATAATTGTGCCTCTTCACTCAACCGGAAACACATGTGTTCTGGCTCAAAGGGGTGCCTGTTCCTGAATTCTTCCTCAAGTCTATCCATAGCCATTTGAAGAGCATCATCAGCTCTCCACAATAGCTCTTTCTCATGTCCATTTTTTTCTCCAAGACACAAACCATCCAAACGTTTGATCAATTTCAGGATTCATCCGCAGCATTCAGATACTCATAGACTGACTCATGATCTTCTCCTGAAGCTCTTCTTAGCTGCCTTGAAAGAGAAAAGACAGTAAAAAGGTCTTACTCAGGAATTGTCGGGCTGGATAGGGATCCCTTCTCCCATTCTTTCCTTCACTAGTTGTTTAGATACAGCAATCAAATTCTTTTCTTCTTCCATTTCTAGAGCAATCTTCTTACTAGTATCTCCCATTGCTTGACTAGACACATTGACTTTCGATGGTCTCCAAAACTCATTAATTTTTTATCAAATGAAATGATCACTATTGAAATTGACAAATACCTAACAAAGATCCCTCAAACAACATGCTGAAAGTATCAAAAAATTGATTGAGCAATTGAATATGACCAACATGGTAGATTAAAATAAACATTTTAGTCAGACTTTTTAATGAACAATGCCTAAAATTCTTGAGAATAAATAATTGTCAAAAAATAAACACTCTTTACCATGCTGACCAAGTTTTAAGCTATGTCATTAGATATTGTAAAGTTACTTTCTTTACCAATGTGCTCAGTGTTTTATAGCATATGTTAACTATCATGGGATCAAACTGTCAGGTGAAAACGTTCTGACCTCAATAAAATGAGAGTGTATAAACATTTCAAATTAGTTCCTACTCTTGTTAGTTTAATGAATCCTTCTCAAGCTTTTGGATTCAGGACCAATTCACATCTTGTTGGGAATGTTCTCAAACAAAAATGTGTTAGGTCCAAGATTTTCTCTTAATTCAAACTTTCACTAATTTGATATCAAGTTTTGAAAAGAAGGTAAATCAACTTTCACTTGAAACTTCTCTTTTAGGACGTGGTGTTGATTGATGGTGATTGGTGAGGAAGGATTCAAACCAACGAAAATCCTCTAGAAATGTCTTTGTTCCAGAAAGAATACAAAAGCTTGTAATTAACTTTTCTTTTGGATTATTCCCATCTACTTTTCATTGAAAGAAATTGGATAAAATTACTAGCAAAATCAAACCTTGTTCATTCCATTTTCTTTTCCAATTACATAATAAACTCTTTCTTCCCCCCACTCAACCAATGATTAAAAATAACAATACCCAACATTTGGTATTTAATTTTTCATTTCCAAATTAAAGAGGTATTTTTCTCTTCTTCATCATGATTTTGGAAGTGGATCACCTCTTAAAAATGATTTGAATAGCTGAAGAGCAACTCTTGGCTTGAAGAGTGGCACCTCATGCCCTGCCCCTCTCACTGTTGCAAACGTTAGCCCTTCATATACCTCTGTCCAGCCTCCCACCTTAACATTAAAAAAAAAAAAAAAAATTTAATAATACATAACAATCTTCTATCTAGATTGCAAATATAATCTATTCTGTTTAAATAGCTTTGTCATGGACAGCCTGAATATCTAGAAGCATATTGGATCGGTTACATGCACAGGAGGAGACTAGGAAGGCATTGATAACAAAACCAAGAGATATCTTTAATTAAAATTCCATTTTTATAATAAACAAAGAGAAAAAGGCACAAAATTACTGACCTGCTTTTTAACATACCAGGGATACCATGGAATTTTTGTTGTCAATTTGAGTTGTGCAAGTGAGTATCTAGTTGCTGTAACTGGCACCACTGAGTCCACGTCCCCACTGCAATAACTCAAACACATCAATGATCAATCCAAAATCCAAAATACATGTATATATGTAATGGTTTTATGAGAATTTATTTATTTATTTATTTTTAACCTGAAAACCCAGACTCTCAATCCACCAGCAATCATTTTCCTATAAATTGGAAGAACAGATACATCTGTGTCGTTCCAGTTTCGATTCAAACCTTCACTGTACAATAAAAATGAAACAAAATTAAACAGAAACATCATAAGCATATATATATATATATAGAGAGAGTTAATTAAAAGATAACCTGCAAGCAGTCCACTTATAAGGAATATTGGTGATGTTAGCATGAAGTGATTTCTGGACATCAGGTCTATTGTAATAAATCTCAGCATATTTTTCAGTACAAGGATCGTAGCCTGAAAAGTGCCTGAAAATCCGAGGGAGATGAGGGAAACGCATATGATGGCGAGTAGCAGAGCTGCCATCAGAGTTGTTACAAGGAGGTGCATAGATGTTATATTGATCGATGTTTCCGAATTCTTGATCCATGGCATAACTATACAAGGATTCACACTCGTCCGATTCCTTCTGCCTTCGGAAATCACAAGTGTTGATGAGTTGCCTGTATGTTTTATCAGATATCATTGCGTGACTCCACCAATATGTCACTGTCCCAAGGTTGTCATAGTAGTTGTCTGTCACTGCATTCCCAACCTATATAATAATAATAATAATATACGCATTCACCATTTCAACAAATTTAATTACCACATCCATCACTCACGTTAATTAATTCTAATTATTTAATTACGTACCATGATTCCTTTGAGATTTATGGGCTGTCTAGTCTTTGAATTGTACACCATAATTTCTCTGGCCAGTTGAGGGACATAGTGACCGGCATAGCTCTCTCCCGTGAGGTACACTTCCCGTCCTTTGTACCTCGGGAAACGATCCAACCATCCGATTAAGAATTCAAGTGAGTCCATAGCTGCTTCACAATCACACACTCACACAGGTAATTAATGTATTTGTATGTATATAATAATATATGTACAAAATAAATAAATAAATTAATGAAACAACAAAGTTACACAAGTGTGGGTCCTACAGGTGCGGTGATCTCCGGTGTCGAGCAAATCAGAGGAGCTGTTGGTGTAAGAGAAGCCTACACCGGCCGGAGTTTCTAAGAACAAGAGGTTGGCCACAGAGTTCCATGAGAACTTGTTGAGGTACAATCCTGAGGCAGTCTTGTTGATTCTAAATGGGCCTATTTCTTCAGAAGCACCATATGCCACAGAAGAGCAACCGGGACCTGTTCATAAATTAAGTTATAATTACATGCAAATGAAATAAATATTATACCCCATAAAGGTATTTCTCAAAAAGTAAACCTAATTTGCTAATATATTTTTTTTTGGAAACTCTGTTGTTAAATCATCTAATACGTGTTTAAACGGAGCATATAAAATCTCTGACTATCCTAAACTCTTATAAGAAATATACCCATAGACTCGAATCCAGAACCGACAACTAAATCCTAAATCTTTTGCCTCCTGCCACACCCTTTGAGAGCTAATTTGCTAATATATATGATAATGAAAAACTACAACAAGGGTAGTTACTATTTACCAGAAGCAAAGACAAGGTTGTAAAGGGGAAGACAGGAAATTGAACTAAAACTGGGCATTATAGCATAGTATATAAATGTGCATTGATGGTGCAACAAACACAAGCTGACAAGGTGGCTGAAACAACTGCAATGGATGTATATGAACTATTAAATGTTGGCTGTTTCTGGTTGCTGTCAATGCATTTATTTTCTGATCACTACTCTATGCACACACACACACACAAAAGTGTCCAAGCGAAATAATAAGAGTTTGTAATTTTGTGTGATGAGTAATGTATTTTCAAATTTTCAATTGATAATAGATATAATATAATAGGTCATTGATGCTGAATTTCTCTACACTACAACAGTAACATTGGTAGTTAGGTCATCATCATTTTAAGTGGTAGGCCATAGTCATGAGGCCACTACTCTCCCTCGCCAAAATAATAATAATAATAATAATAAATAGTGTAAAAGAAAAAAAAATCTTTTGTCTTCTGCACCAAAAGATTACATTGTGCAGAGAAGCTTCTAATTTGAAGCTTTCACTACAAGAAAACATACAATAAAAAACACACCCAAAAAAAAAAAAAAGAGAGAGAGAGATTAATAATGAGAAGCAATATAACAGTAACAAAATATTAACATGCATATATATCATTTTTGTGAGAAATTGTAGAAAGTAATTACTAACCTCCATTAAGCCAAACAACCAGAGGTTTGTTGAGAGGATAATGGGTGGCTTCAGTGAGCCAATAGAAGAGGGCTCTACCAGCAACTTTGTTAACAGTAACATAGCCTGAGAATTGTTGGAAAGAGACTTTTGGTTGGCCTGGAAGTGATGTAATTCTGTCAGCTTCTTCTTCATTGCTCACCAGTACTACTTTGTTGGCATGGCAGCTTGAAGCTAAAAGATTGAGTGTGAGGAACAAAGATAGCATCGAGACAAAGATCTCATGATGTCTTTGATCTTCCATGAAAGTGACCATAGCTTTCTTCATGAAGATTGAAGAAAGAAAGAAGAAGAAAGAGAAGAAAGGGTCTCTTCTTCTTAGTTTGATGTGAAGTAAGTAAGTGTTGGTTCAGTATGGAATAAATAGGGGGGAAGAGATTGTGAGGGAGAAGTAGGTTGATTTTTGAGTGTATTATAATGCTTTCAAAGTCTATGACATTATTATAATTAGGGCACCCCACTTGTCAAAATGGGCAACTCATGTTCATTTTAAAAGTCAAATTTAGCCTTATATTGAGGGTCTGCTCCTTAATTTAACACACACCCAATAATCAATTTTCAAATATCTTAATAAAATTATTATCCGAATTCGGGCTTTGATAAGGTAAAATATTAAAAATAATTTATTTAAATTTGTCCACCATTTATCTTTTATACATATATAATCACTTTATAATTTGATATCTATCATTTTATTAAATTAAAAACTAAAAATAATAATAATAATAATAATAATGTTTTGAAATGTGTATTGTTTTTGTCTTTTAGTTTATATTGCACTTAATATTAATAACACGAGGAATCTCTCATTATAAAGTCACTATATATATATATATATAAAAATCATTCTCAGGTGTTTCATGCATACGCACGAAATAGTACATGTATTATGTTTTTTTTTTTTTATAATGAAAAAGTACATAATTATATGCATCCATACGAAAAGTTTGTACAAACGTATACAAAAGAAAAGGACTACATATATTATTGATGTATGTGTGTCAAAATATTCTTATAATGTTAAAAGATTTAATAAGAGATTATGATTTGAATTGAGTAATAAAAAGATGAAATAGAATTTAGATCAATATTTATAAATTTTATAAATTTGAATGAAAGAGAAAAAGAGTTTGAAATGTTTGATGCGTACATCTTCCAAAATGATAGTCAATTATTCTTAAGATTTGGTTTAAAGATTGATTAATTTGTCTAGGCATAGATGGGTAACCCAAAGAGTCTATGAAATAAGATGGGGTGTCCAAATCACAAACCAAATTGTTTGATTATTATTTTTTTGTTTGTTTATTTAGTGAGGGGTCTCTTAATTTTGTCTTAATTAATAGAGCATGCAAATGCAATGGCCTCACATGGTTTTCACATAATTAATCCTCCATTAATTCCTCTTGTATTCATTCATATACCAGACCACAGCTTTGACCATATTCATTCATTCTTTAATTTCTTCTTCAGCTGCTATATAGGCTTGGCTTTGCTTTGCTTTATCCACTTTCTGTTTTTATTATTGTTGGGATATGAATCAATATTAAATCCAATTTTGATATAATAATTTATTTTGTCATATATGGTAGTTGTACAACTTTTAACGTGTGATTATTACTTTTGCATCTAGTTTTTCCAGCTACCGAGTAATTGCAAATTGAAAAAGGCATTTTATCCCCCAAAATAGACTGCCATTGCCATCATACACGTAAATTTATATAAAATTAGATTCAATATTAAGTTTAATATACTTTGATCATGTGCAGTTTAATCATAAATTGATAGTAATGCGACTAATCAAAAATATTTAGAGATTAATAGAAAATTAATCTAAGAAGGTAAAATTAACATTTTTCACATGACTGATAAAAATTATATCTCATTTTTCAAAAAATTACTAAAAATCATTAATTTATCATGAAAATTTTAATCATAAATTCGACAGTGTTAAGAAATATGAAATCAATATCCAAAATAGAATTCCTAATACCATTAGGATTTATGGTTTTATTATATTTCCCTATTAGATGCATATTTCCTATAGTCATTATTATCGCACATTACTATAGGATTCATTTTCTATTTTGGTTTTCTATATAGCCTATATAAAGGCTATTACCATTGTAAACTCACATAGAGTGAATTCAAGACTTTCTTTCAATTATCTAACATGGTATCAGAGCCCAAATTCTCATTTTTCTAGTTTCACTCTCTTTGATTCTCATCGGCGCGTGGGGGATCACGGCTACCATAATTGCGTGACCCTCACGCGCCCCCCGTTGCCAACCACCACATTGCTTTTCCTATGCGCCACCATTCGCGCCACCCCTTTACAAGTGTGCTCTGGTCGACTCCTTTCAGGTTTCGACTCTCTTTAAGATTTTACTTCCGCTCTATTTCGGGATTTTGCTCTCTTTTTTCTGCTTCGGCTTTATTTCGGGATTTCGCTCCCTTTCAGGCTTCGGCTCTCTTTCAGGATTTTGCTCCCTTTCGGGCTTCGGCTCTCTTTCAGGATTTCGCTCCCTCTCTGGCTTCGACACTTTTGGGCTTCGGCTCTCTTTCGGGATTACGCTCCCTTTTTCGGCTTCGGCTTTCATTTGGGATTTCGCCCCTTTCTGGCTTCAGCTCTCTTTCGGGATTTCGCTCACTCTCTGGCTTCAGCACTTTCGGGCTTCAGCTCTCTTTTGGGATTTCGCTCCCTCTCTGGCTTCGGCACTCTCGGGCTTCGGCTCTCTTTCGGGATTTCGCTCCCTATCTGGCTTCGGCACTCTCAGGCTTCGGCTCTTTTTCGGGATTTCGCTCCCTTTTCGGCTTCGGCATCCTCTTGGGCTTCGGCTCCCCCTTCGGGCTTCGTAGGTCAAAGCTCTCCAGCTTCGGCATCCTCTTGGGCTTCGGCTCCCCCTTCAGACTTCGTAGGTTAAAGCTCATCAATTATCTCAAGGTTTCCAATGTCCAAGTTTCAAGATTTCCGGTTTCAGACCCCCGCTCTCCGATTTCAAGATGCAACCTCAAGCTTACTCCTTTGTTACCAGCTTGAGTTTGAGGGGGGTGTTAAGGAATATGGAATCAATATCCAAAATAGAATTCCTAGTACCATTAGGATTTATGGTTTTATTATATTTCCCTATTAGATGCATATTTCCTATAGTCATTATTATTGCTCATTACTATAAGATTCATTTTCTATTTTGGTTATCTATGTAGCCTATATAAAGGTCCTTACCATTGTAAATTCACATAGAGTGAATTCAAGACTTTCTTTCATTATCTAACAGACAGAAATGATTAAAATCTTAAAAAAAATGAAAAATGAAATAAAAATATTTAAATATTTCTACAAATCGATCAGATCGGCGATTATTCACCGCTTAAACTTCTTTAACTTATGAACCATGTTAAAACAAGGGTACTTCTTCTCCTATCCAAATCTCGTGTTTGCAAAAGTAAATTTAAGATTAAACGACGTTGACTAACTTAAAATTATATTTTAAAATGTGCCAATGTATTATCGTTTTCATAGATCGAACAAGACAATGAAATTAAGATTTAAGAGGAAAGGTTTAAAAAACATCTTTTAGTAAGTAATTTTATTAAATTTTTTTTTTTAAAAAAAAAAAGAAAAAAGAAAAAAAAAAAAAAGAAAGAAAGAAGCCCTTAATGAAAAACCCCATTACTGAGAAATTAATATTAATTTATTATGTATTGAAAATAAAATAAAATTATTTATTTATTATAAAGAGAGCATATTTATTAATTGATAACCAGGTTTCTCAAGTTATCTTAGCGTGCACGCGAGGTTCATTGATTTCCAAAAATAGAAAAATATGAAATAAAATTTGGTCGTGCACTAAAGTGTTGTAGATGACTTCCATATATATATATATATATCGATCTCCACTGAAATTCATTGGCTATTAATTTTTCATACATGCATCATCATTTGTTGTCGTGCTCAGTGCTTGCTTAAAATTGAGGAAATTAAGCAACTCCACCATTACCATTACCACTACCACTACTAGTAGTAGCAGTAGCAGCACTTTCCCACTTATTATTATTATTGAAGAGAGAGAGAGAGAGGGACTGAACTGAAGAGTGAAAATCGAGTCATTTTCAACTGGCACTGGCTAAGGCTGCTTCTTGAGCTAGTAGTCAATGACATTTGAATTGAAAAATTGACTGAAATGACAATAGAGTCCTCCTTGTTGATAGCCAAACCCTGACATATTAATATCTTCAGTCCTGCCGTTGACCGCAGCTCTTATGGTCGGCAGCCGGCACGGCACCTCTCTCTTCTTCGTTTGATTATAATATATTATTAGTTGTAAATATAAATAAATGAGACTTAATTCTGATAACCCAACTAAAAGATCAAATCTAATTCTAAAATTGCACCCAGTAAAAAAAAAGAAATGATCATGATAATAAAAAATATTTTGTTTGTTGAGTTGGATCGTAACGATGGATATTGCATGTCTATGAGTGTTTTAATAATTTTAATTTTTTTTTTTTTTTAAGGTCACCGTTGGATTAATTTTTAAAAAGTGATCATAGAGATAGAGATAACCCTCATAATGATTGGTATCTGAGCTGAGGTTCTGAATTTGAAATTCAGAGAAAAACAGTAGAGAAAAACAGTGAAGGTGAAAGACTGATCAAAATCGTATTCTTCTTACACACGTGCCGTTGATATGACCTTCAAATCACTCCACAATCTTGCATGACAACATTAGTTTTGACATTTAAGCTAACCATTATGTTATGAAAAATATTTATTACAATGACTTCCAAGTAGACCCGATCACGGTTCCGATTCGGAATCGAAATCGAATCGATCGGAATCGGTCGATTTCGATTCTAATCGATTTTGATTTCAAAACCGAAATCGGAACCAGATTTATTCGGTTCGGTTAGGATTCGATCCTAGTAGAACCGATCAGAACTAAACGGTTCCAACGGTTAGAATTAAAACCGTTGGAACCGTCCGATTCCACCGTTGGGCTGGCAACAAGGAGCAACGGCTCCCTGCTGCTTTAATTTTTATTTTTAAAAAATTTAAATATATATGTAATTACTAAATGACCCTTATCAATATTAATAAAACAACTTGTTTTAGGGACAATTTATGTATCATAAAAATAATCTAAAAATGTATAAATATGAGACATTCTTCATTTTTTCAACACACCAATTTACATTCTCAATTCTCTAAATTTCTTTAATTTTATCATTCTTAATTCTCTCATCTTCGATTTCTCCTATTAATTTAATTTTGCAATTATTCAATATTAACAAAAAATAACAAGCTCATCTGAGAACATCATGTCCAATATGCCAACCCAAGAGAGCGGTCAAAGTATCGGTACACGGAAAAGATAAGTTAAGTCCCGATCTTCCGATATTTTTAAAATTCATTTTCATTTAGTCGATACTGAAATGAAGGTCCAAGAGCAATATGCAACTATTGTGGTGTATCATATAAATTTACTGGTGGGTATGTCAATATGAACAAGCACTTGGATATACATCATGTTGCTGAAATTGGACTTGATATAACACAAACTTAAATGCGCAGATACGCTTCATCTAGTAGAGGTACGAGTTCATTAGATTTTTTTTTTTAATATTCTGATGCTAAAAATAGAGAAGAATTTGCTACCCGATGACTTTGAAGACTTGTTTGACAATGCATCGGGAGCTGAATGATCAACAGCAGACACATGTAATGATATGATTGATGAGTAAATATAATTATAATGAGGAACTATCTAAAAAATATAATGGAACTATGTAAGTTTTGAATCCTCTCACCTTTAGAGGATACATAAACAACTAAAAATTTTAAAAATTTAAGTTCAAGCTCTTTAATTTTTATTTTTAATTTAATGTAATATAAATTCAAATTAATAATTTTAAATAAATTTGAAATCCCTTTTTTATTTTTAAAAAATTTAAATATATATGTAATTACTAAATGACCCTTATCAATATTAATAAAACAACTTGTTTTAGGGACAATTTATGTATCATAAAAATAATCTAAAAATGTATAAATATGAGACATTCTTCATTTTTTCAACACACCAATTTACATTCTCAATTCTCTAAATTTCTTTAATTTTATCATTCTTAATTCTCTCATCTTCGATTTCTCCTATTAATTTAATTTTGCAATTATTCAATATTAACAAAAAATAACAAGCTCATCTGAGAACATCATGTCCAATATGCCAACCCAAGAGAGCGGTCAAAGTATCGGTACACGTAGAAGATAAGTTAAGTCTCGATCTTCCGATATTTTCAAAATTCATTTTCATTTAGTCGATACTGAAATGAAGGTCCAAGAGCAATATGCAACTATTGTGGTGTATCATATAAATTTACTAGCGGGTATGTCAATATGAACAAGCACTTGGATATATATCATGTTGCTGAAATTGGACTTGATACAACACAAACTTAAATGGGCAGATACGCTTCATCTAGTAGAGGTATGAGTTCATTAGATTTTTTTTAAATATTCTGATGCTAAAATTAGAGAAGAATTTGCTACCCCGATGACTCTGAAGTCTTGTTTGACAATGCATCGGGAGCTGAAGGATCAACAACAGACACATGTAATGATATGATTGATGAGTAAATATAATTATAATGAGGAACTATCTAAAAAATATAATAGAACTATGTAAGTTTTGAATCCTCTCACCTTTACAGGATACGTAAACAACTAAAATTTTTAAAAAATTTAAGTTCAAGCTCTTTAATTTTAATTTTAATTTAATGTAATATAAATTCAAATTAATAATTTTAAATAAATTTGAAATCTCTTTTTTATTTTTTAAAAAATTTAAAATTAAAATTTTAACTTAATAAAAAAATGGAACGGAACCGGAACCATCCGTTTCGGTTTCGATTCCCGATTCCACAAGCGTGGAACCAGGAATCGGATAATTCAGTTCTAATTTAAAATTGAACCGAATCGGTAGTCAGGTCTACCATGAAGTGCCTATTTCTCTTTCCATCGTAATATAGCCTATGTTACCATTTGTTTGTGGGGCTAATCACATTATTTATATGATTTTGATTATGGTCTTCTCCAGTTCATAAATTCCTTTTTAAGCCTTCATTAAACTAAAATCTTGATTCTATTACTGAATGCATCAAAATTAAAAAAAAAAAAAAATTTATGTATTATTCACAATGAAATGAACCATTTAAAATTTTGTGAGAATGAATCACATAAGTCTTGCTTGGATGACGAAGATTTATACCACAGGCACAGGGGAGTGATCTGTGATATCTAATTTTTATCTTACTATTATTGTTACTTAGTCAAATGAAACATTATAGTCAATAATTGGTTTCGGTGCTTTTTTTTTTTTTAAAAAAAAAATTTATAAATTTAAGGGAGGTTTAAGTCTATTACTTATATATGTTATATTATATTATTTTATTTTATTATAAAAAAAAAAATAAAAGAATCCGAATACCCCTATTACTTCTATAGAAACTAATTTTCTCTTTGGCGGATTCTCATTAACAAGACACCAAAAGAGATGAGAACAAGGTTCATAAACTGTGAAAATAAGGTCCGAAAACTAATATTACATGAATTCTTTATTCATTTGTGTCACCATGAGGAATCAAATTCAAGACTTACTATATAAAATAGAAATATCTTAATCAAGTGAGTTATACTTGGTTTACTATTTTTTCGGTGCTTGTTTGTTAATGGCTACTAGTTGTTAAAAGTCATAATCAAACTCCAAAAAAAATAAGATTGAATCTTTGAGGTCATATCTTTGTTTGTTTGTTTGATTAATCAATTTCTTTCATATTGATATTGATATTGATATTGATATAAGCTTTGAATATTGAACTCTCTCCTAGATTCATCTCATATTTTCTAGCTCTCTTACTTATTATTATTGTTGGTAATCAAATTGTTGAATGGATGCTGAATCTGAATATCAACATCTGCAAGTTTCACCACACCCAGCCACAAATAATTGACTCAAATTAAAGACCGTTAGATCTTTTAGATATGCTACTCAAATTTTAACTAAATTCAGGCCAATAACTCTTTGTATAAAAGTTATTGATTCACCCACCTACACCATGTGAGTTTATTTAGCACCCAACTTTAGATTGACAATGCAATAGGTAATAATGATATATATTAATATGGTTAAGTTATCAGTAACTAAGAAAACAAATATAATAAAAAAAATATTCTGAGTAGATATTATATAACTATTTTTTTTTTTTGGAATCGTTGGAAACCTCATCGTCAAACCACCCCATTCGGATATAAGCGGAGCAGGTAAAACACTCGGCTGTCTCAAATTCTTACAAGAAACGCACTCTCTGGATTCGAACTCAATACCTCAAGATGAGATCCTGAATCATACATCACCAAAAAATTATTCTTAGCTAGATATCACTAACATCTGTCTTACATTTTGTGCGAATTAGAACATATTTTCTCAGCATCAATATATTATACTCTCAACCAATTTCACTGCAACTATCAAAGTTTTCCTCAGTATTTACCACCACAAAGTACCTCCTCCATTTGTCGACGCTAAATATCAAAAAATTAGCGTCGAATTTAATTTAGACGCTAAATAATCAAAGATTTGTCGGTGGAAACTTCATAAACCTTTAGCGACGCTATATATTCGACGCTAAAAGTATATTTTTGGCGTCGACTCCGTTTTTTGACGCTAAAAGTGTAATATTTGGCGCCAAAAATTATTGCAATAATAGAATTATTCGGCGTCGAAGTTTTATTCCGTCGCTAAAAATATGACATATAACGTCGAAAATGATATTCGACGTTAAAACTCACTTTTAGCGTCGAATACTGTTTCGACGCTAAATATTTGGACGCTAAAAGCCATAATTCTTGTAGTGGAACCACATACTACCCCACCCCCTGCTAGTGCTCGCAATCTCAACCAACGTCGTCTCTATATATATATGCTGTCTGTACGTGTGACTTGCATTCTATTAGGATCGTGGCTTTGCATTAACAATAAGGATGATTGTAGTTTCAGTGTCAATGGAAGTGGAATATATATATACATATATGGAGGAGTTGTTTTTTTTTTTTTTTTTTTTTTTATAATGATGACATCGAGGTTGCACATCGAGATTTTCCTTGTGACGATTTATCTTATTCAAAAGAATGGAGCCATTAATATTTTATTAGGATGATGATAGCTAAATTTTATATTTAATTAGTATGAGTTAATCTTTGATTAGGAAGTTTTCAAAAAAAAAAAAAAAAAAAAAAAAACCAAGCCCCCTAGCTAGGTGGCGTGTTGAGAGATCAGAAAAATGTTTTAACTTGTGTGTGTATAAATATATATAAATTTAATATTTATAATTACAATATTTCTTATTTTAATAAGATAATATAATTTGTTTTCCAGGTGTCATGTTGAGAAAGCAAAAAAACATTTTAACTTTTATATATTAATTTAATTTTTATAGTTTAACAATATTTTTTATTTTAATAAGATAATATAATATGTTTTCTTATTGTAATATATTTATTATGAAATTATAATAAATATATATTTTTTAATTTTATTTTATAATTTTATGGTGAACCGCCACATGCCGCGATGTGAATGATTAAAAATACTTAATTTTTATATATAATAATTAGAAACTCGTGCGATACACGGGTTTAGTTTGATAACATATATTTATACGTCTTTTTGTATTATAATTTTAATAAATAATTTTTAAATTTCATTGAATGATTATATTGATTTTTAGACCTTCCAAAGTTTTCAATGCATCATACACATAATAACAGCTATAATAATAAACATCAATAACCTCACAAATCATCAACTCACCATCATTCTTAATAGCTTCAGTACCCTCCATCTCAAATAGTTAACTATTCTTGAAGAGTCCATTATCCTTAACAATAGTCATATGCTCCACATTAACTTAATCATTTGCCCTCGCGATCACATCTTGCAAAATTTAACTCAACTCACAAGCTTCAATTTATGCACAAAATCTCAATAGTCCATAAAAGTACTAAAATATTTAATAGTTAAAATCTCAATAATCCATAAAAGTAATAAAATATTTATTAGTTATTATTATAATCTCAATAATCCATAAAAGTAAAAAAAATATTTATAAGTTATTGTATAGAAATTAATTTTTCTCCACAAATCAAGGAGAAAATCCTATTTCTCCTAAAATTAAGGAGAAAACTCATTTTCCTTCCGGTTTTATATAGACTAGCACAAGGCCCGCACTTTGTGCGGGTTAAACATATCTTTAATTATAATTTCATATCATAAAAGAAACGTAATGTTATTTTAGGTATTGATTTTATAAATATTTCGGATCTCATCGATTTTATAGTTTGAATGAGACAATTTGATTTATTTACATGTAATATATATATCATGTTCGTTTGTCTCACAATTGTCAAATAATATTTCTTATTCACATTAGAGTTTCTTTGCCCTTTTTATCTTTCATTTGAAATCATATCCCTAACTATAAATAACTTTTAAATGCTTAATTTTCTTTCAGATGAATTCCAATGAAATTTATTCAATTTAAACTTAAAATTTTATTATCTAATTTCAAATGTTAATCAATTCAGATTCACCATATAATAAATAATAGTTAGAGTCAACATGTTGAAGCATAACAAATAATAAAAAGTTCATAAAAAATTATAGAAATAATTTAAAGTTCACATTAAATTTGTAAGAACTAATAGTTAGAGTATGCATGTTGAAGTAAAATAAATAATTAAAAAATCATGAAAAAAATATATAGAAATAATTTAAAGTAAAATAACAAAAAAAAATAGTCAAGTTTTGTGAACGGCTGCTATTAATTTTCTTATTTTAATAAAAAAATTATGTTTTTATATTGTAATAGGTCTCTTATTTTAATAATTTATTATTAAAATAAGAGTATTTAAAAAAAATAATTATAGATTCATTTTAATTTTATTATTTAATAATAAATATGAGATTTTATTTTAATATTGTAATAGATTTCTTATTTTAATTTTATAATTTAATAATAAAAAATTAATTATAGATTAGGTGCCACATATGATTTTTTTTTTTAAATTTAAATGGGAGATTATAATATGTTTCTTAGTTTAATAGTTTATCATTTTAATTTTATAATTTAAAAAATACTAAATTACAATATTAATTAATTATATTAATAGGTTTCTTATTTTAACAATAGATTATGTTTTTATATTGTAATATGTTTCTTATTTTAATTTTACAATTTAATAATTAAAAATTATTTTTAAAGATATTTTAATTTTATAATTTAATTATAAATATGAGATTCTATTCTCATATTATAATATGATTCTTATTCTAATAATTTATTATTTTAATTATATAAATTAATAAAAAATTAAGGCAAAAATGCAAAAACTCACCCTCTAACTTTCACGTTTTTTCATTTCAGTCCTCTAACTTTCAGTTTTGTCAATTTAGTCATCTAACTTTCAATTTTTGTCAATTCAGTCATCCGTTACAAATCCGTTACTGCTGCCAAAACGACGCCGTTAGGACTGAATTGACAAAACTGAAAGTTAGAGGACTGAAATGAAAAAACGTGAAAGTTAGAGGACTGAAATGAAAAAACGTGAAAACTAGAGGGCCAGTTTTGCATTTTTTATACCTTAATTTAGGCCATATTAGATTATTTTTCTTTTTCTTATTTTTTTAAATAGTAAAAGAAAAAGAAAATAGGCTACAACTGTTAAGAAAATTAATAAATATAATTTTAATGATAACAAAAAAAAAATTATATTCCAACAATTACATTTCAAAATGTAATTTTAGAGATTACATTTCAAAGATAAGTGATGTATTTTTTAATTTTTAATATTTGATTTGACAATGTAATTTATAAATATAATTTTAATGTAATTGAACAGTAATCTCTAATGTCTCACGAAAATGTTGAAGATAATGCTTGTTCAGTATCGACCTTCATCAGATCATTATTTATTGAATGAATACGATTTTTTTTTTTTTAAAAAATGAATGGGTTGTTACTTAGCTCACTAATTACTTGTCTAATGTTGGAATTTATTTTCAATTTATATTATTATTAGTAGTAGTACAATATTAAATTAGTTTGGTCAATTCAGTCCTCTAACTTTCACGTTTTTTCATTTTAGTCCTCTAACTTTCAGTTTTGTCAATTCAGTCATTTAACTTTCAATTTTTGTCAATTCAGTCATCCGTTAAACGACGTCGTTTTGGCAGCAGTAACGACAGCAGTAACGGATTTGTAACGGAGGACTGAATTGACAAAAATTGAAAGTTAGAGGACTGAATTGACAAAACTGAAAGTTAGAGGACTGAAATGAAAAAACGTGAAAGTTAAAGGGTGAGTTTTGCATTTTTGCCAAAAATTAATTATAGAGATTATATGTCACTTATATTTTTATGTTAATGAGATATTATAATATGTTTTCTAATTGTAATAGGTTTATTATTTTAATAGTTTATCATTTTAATTTTAAAAAATAATAAATTACAATATTAAATAATTAAAGTAATAGGTTTCTTATTTTATTAAGAGATTATATATTTATATTGTACTGGATTTCTTACTTTAATAATTTATTATTTTAATTTTATAATTTTATAATAAAAAATAATTTTAGGGATATCTTAATTTTTATAATTTATTCTATATATTATATAAAAGCTGAAAAATAGCTTTATTTTGAGTAAACTTAAGAAAATGAATTATTTATGTAATCGCGTATAAGTTATTGAAATTTAATATATATTATTAATATTTAAAATGAATTATTTATGTATAACTCTTCACATTTTTCCTCCAAACTTTTCGTTTTCCAAAATTATTTAATTATTAAAAATACGTTAATTAAATAATATCGTTTTAAATTAAGTATTAATGTTTCAACTTTTCATATTCTTTAATTTCAAACCTTTCATTTTCTCAACTCTTCAAAACTCTCCGTTTTCTTATATTATTAATGATTGAAAGTTTGTTAATTAAATGTGTATTTATTTCAAATGAATATTTAATGTTTAATTTTTTATATTCTTCATTAACTCTCACTTATTTATTATTACTAGTTCAAGAGTTATAAGTTATATTAAGTTAACTATAAAAGTATACCTAAGCTAGCTAAATCAATACTTGCACTAAAAAATTTATTCTCCATCAATAAAAAATTATAAAATGGAATAAGCTATAAGTTATATTTGTTAATTTGAGAAAATGTTAATAAATTTGCATTGAAATAACGTTCCATTAACCTAAAATAATATTTCACTCTCCTAATTGAAAATCAAAATCTAAAATTAAAAAAATAAAATATCTTTATATATATGAAAAATAATCTCCCTTAACGCGCCACCTAAGATTATTGAAAAATATAAATTTAATTTAAAAAATTATATTAAAAATGTAAATACTAATCTAATTGAATTCAAGATGTCATGTGTAAACTTAAGAACTTGAAACTTGTACTGATAAAAATTTGACATGTGTAAAGTAAACTAATATCTAGATATTATATTATAATATCAAAATATTATAATCACAAATATCTTATTATCTCATAAATAACTTTATCAGTCTCTCAACTGTCCGCAAATCATTTTTTACAACGCCATAATATTTCTCGAATAAGCAAGTGCTAGCGCGTCAATACCGAGAAATATTTTATACTTTATCGATAAAGTACATAAATTGTCTTGCGATCATATGTCGAAGCAATTTAATTAATTCGTCAATTATTCGACTAATGTGTGTGACCCCCCGATTTCTCCGTGAGTTGGACATGAGTCGATACGAACACATTCACATCACTTCGGTACAATCAATTGCAATCGAAATTCCCAATGATCATAAGTGACATATAGCAAGATATCATGACCCTCGGACACGAAGAATGAAATATCAGATAAACTCATATAGTCGTATTTACGTGTAGTAAAGTCCTTCTTATGTTGACTCCAGATCGAGTGCGTGTCATGAAGTCGTCAAGCCCCTAACTCGATCATAAGATCCAGAAATCAATCATATAAGAGATCCACATATCAGCAAAATATATTTATGGAAGACTTATGCTCGAGCCAAAGACTTGACCCAATGTATGATATTTTCGCACATGATCTCAAGCTCAAGTATCTGAGTTAGTAGATTTCATCTTGATCATCACATGTCCTCATACATTAAGAACACATTATGTAACATCCCCGATCTGGGAGATGTCACCGGCATGGGATATCCGTACTAACCCCATAAGCCTCTGGCTATCTAACCATAAACAGATACTAATACACTTTTCTCTATCTGACTATATTTTGTATGAGACCGTAGCCCAACTCAAAAGCACATAAAGCAAACTCAATATTAATTACTATACTTAATAACAATTGTTTTTACAATGACTACACACAATCAATAACTAATACAAGAAGATTCATTTTATGTGCTTTCCCTGATCAAACTAGAAGTTACCAATAAACCAGCACTGAATATGGAGCCACCGAATACACCAGCTATGCCTACCATGTGAAATGGATGCACAAAAGGAAAAGAAGGGCAATGAAGCTAAGCAAGGCAGGGCTAAGGAAAGGCACAAGCCCCAATCAGCTTCGTCTCTGTAGGGCGCTGAAGGCCGAGTTTGCTTGGTAGGGGTTAGCTTATGACTTAGTCCACTCAATCACTTTACTGATATTAGATAAGTTCCTTTGACTTGTACTACGAATATGAA
Source organism: Zanthoxylum bungeanum (assembly GCA_019454045.1). NCBI lineage: Eukaryota > Viridiplantae > Streptophyta > Magnoliopsida > Sapindales > Rutaceae > Zanthoxylum > Zanthoxylum bungeanum. Next base: position 19,429 of record SKCR01050304.1, read on the forward strand.
AAACGAATAAGAAAAAGAAGAAAATCCAACCCTTTCTTATGCGCCACTTTAACTTGAAAGGAAAACCCATAGTCCTTCGGGCGCTCGGCGCTCCCGTGGTTCGCGAGAAGGAAAAAGGACTCATCCTTTGTTGCATCTGGCACGAGATGATAGAGAGAGAGCTTCGTCTATCAATGAACATCGGATTGCGCGGTACGTTTACAAAAGGCAAGTACGGTTCGGAGACAAAAGGTGCATAGTAAATAAGGGGAATAGAGTTTCGGGTTTAATACCGAAGAAGAAGCCTGCTTCAATGGACAATATTAAGAGAGTAGCAGAATCTGGATCTAGATCTTATGATCTTGACCCATACTTGACTCTAAATGGACTCTCGCTCTATCTCTGACTCGTACTGGTGGACTCAATCCCTATTGAGTGCATCAGTATCCGTCCTCCCGAGCTCGCCCTCCGAGAGTACCCACAAAACAAGGAAACTGAGATGGGGGGTTAGATCGTCGTACGATCTAAGTGAGTGGACTATAAAACTGAAATGGTGCAATAAAATTCATTTAGTTCTGAAACCAAAGTCTCAAAATAACTTTATGTGAAACTCTTTTTCTGAAAATCTCGTCTGAAAACTCTTTTACAAAGCTTATCTTTGTAAAATCTGTTTTCTAAAAATTGTTTCTCTAATCTGACTTCTGAAAATCTGTTATCTTAAAACTATGTTTTTGAAATTCTGATTATCTGGAAAACTGGTCTGAATCTGAAAAACTTGACGTATGAGGGCGTTACGTATCGTCGTCCCCCCATACGTCTAACTGGAGCCAACAATACAAATCCATGACTTTGGGGAGTTACGTATCGCCGTCCCCCAAAACATGCCACTATTGTCCCTAAAACTGGTGGTCTTGGGGCGTTACCTATCGCCGTCCCCCAAGCCACAAACTAGAACTGGAGGTGTAGATTTATGCTACCCTTCAAACTCTGAAACTATGGTCTAGAGGGGTTACGTATCGCCGTCATCTAGCCCTGATTTAGGATCTGGGGGCGTTATGTATCGCCGTCCTCTCAGTCCTCTATATGTGCACATGTTCTATGTCCGTCAATTCCAAACTATCTCAAGTTACATACTAGGATGGGTTTTTCCCTCATGCCCCGAAAATCATAAAACTCATGTTTTAAAAATATTTATTTTCTGAATCATTTCTCAAATATACTGAACAAAACATAACTGATAATAAAACTGGCTAACGCCCTAAAAGCAGAATAAGTAAATCTGAATTCAAAACTTAATAAAACCAGTTTGAGAAAAGAGGTCCACTCACAGTTTTTGGAATCTGGCTGGTACTGGATCCTTTACCGAAGAGAGTTGCGATTCCTATGGATAATCTAGGATCGGGAACTTGATTAGCATACAAGTAGTAAAATAAACCTTGATATTTAACTAGGCTTAACGATATGTCAATATGTTTTACATATGAGGCTTATCACGATCATATTTTGATGTAGGATATGCATACGAATCGATACGAGACCCCAATGGTGGTCTCCAACATGCTAGGATGGAACTGAGGGGATTGAAACTAATTCAGGGAAATTTTGTGCCATGCGTCGCTACGCAAACCCTTGCGCGTCGCGACGCGTGGCGTCCAGAAGCATGCTAACATTTTCTTCTTTCGCATCGCGACGCAAGTCTCTTCAGCGTCGCGACGCGACCTGGTTTTCCAGGATTCTGCTTTGCTTTCCCAAGTTCATCCAATGCATAAAACATCAATTTACACTCCATACCAACTTTTCCATACTAAAAACCAATGTTCAATCCATCACATATCACTCCATTTCTCATACCCTAATCTACCCTTACATCAATAATCAACTTTTTAATCCATTTCATGCACTTCATCAAGTTATATTTAAACTTAACAAATTGGGATTTATCAACAATTCCATTATCTCAAAAAAAAAAAAAAAAATCACAATCATCATCATACCCAAGCTCACAACACAATGCAATTTTCAAATCATCAAACTTAACATTTAAAAAAAATTGAGTTATGGATTCCTTACCCCATTCTTTGATTTCCATCATTTCCCAAGTCTTAATGGTTGCCCATCTCCTCTATTCTTTGTTTCTTTCTTCATTTTTCTTTCATTTTCTCTCTTTCTTCTTCTTTCTCTTCTTCTTTTTTCTTTTTCTTCTTCTTCCTTCTTCACGTCTTCTCTTTTCATCTTGTTTCCAATTTTTTTTTTGTGTATTTGTGAATAGTGTGTTCCTTATATACTAGGGCTTTTTAGATATTTGGGTAATTGAAGAAAAGTGTAGAAGTGAGTGGAAAGTTTGAGAATCTTCCAATTGAACCCGAAATCACTATTTATCTGAATTTTGACTTACGTTTTTGACCTATTTCTGGTCCCAATTTGGAAAAATATTCAACGTGAAAGTTGTAGATCTCGATCTTAAATTTCCGACGATATAAAATTCATATAAAACGGAGTTTATATGAGAAAATTATGGCCTAAATATTATGGACTGTTCGTAGTGGAACATCGTAAAGTTTCGCATCAAAGTTTCGAAGAATTTACCGTTGATCCATAAAGTCGTTCCATGAATGTATATATACTCGGACATAGTTTTATATTACATAATACTCGTCCCGCGATGTAACAGTGCTACAGTCAACAATAGTAATGACCTCTGATCGTTACAAATTCTCCCCTTAAATATGATTCGTCCTCGAATCCTCTTTAAACTGAAGATCTTATAAATCAGAAATTTAAACTGACTACATACATGTTTCCTTTTATCCACTGTATATACCCTTCCTCAATGATTCCTGAGTGCTACCAACCTGCCATAGGTTAGTGCGATGATCATACTGAATCTAGAATGTCATGACCTGGAAGTTATAACTAGATCTGTACACTAACCTGTTAGTGTGAACTCTTACTTTACTGTCGTTGGACAATTATGACCTATAGCATCACTATTTGTACAGATCATGGTGTTGTTGTACAAATTAACTATGTGACAAAGAAAATTGCTCTTCTATCATTTGTAATTAGATTACCAAAGATGTATAAATGATAGAAGGTCTTTATGATTAGTTCCTGGATTGAGATGATATGAGACAATATCAATCCACGAAGGTTTAATTATTAAATATCCCTAGTCAGAGTATTATCGAGATTGGACATCGATAATGCGGAAAAGACTAGAATTACACTTGTGAGCGTTGTGAGGGCATAACGACATAGATCTCATATATTTGGGTATAAGATACTCATGCAAGTGCAGTAGGAGGTTGTGTTTTACTGATGGTATGGAAAACAGCTTCGGTCTGGATAGACCCCTCAGAATTCCATTGGTAGTATGACTATGTGTCTATGGAAGTCCGAATCAGGGTAGGTGTATTTGGTCTTAACCCGAGACTTGCACCGCTAATACTTGTGACAATCAATATACTTTGGTTTTGGTCGTCCAGGGCTTTAACAGGGTTCTGTGTACGCCTCTTCTGGGTATATTGAGAATCGTAGTGTATTGGGTGTGATGTCGAGATGGAAGTATCACTCCAGTCATAGTGGAGATGATGATCACACAGGATACGAAATTGGTTCTCTTATGTATTGCAATCATCGGGATAATATGACTAGGTCATGATTATCCGATTATAGACACTAGTTGCTAGAGATCCGATATGTGCTTCGTACGTGGCAGACACAATTCCAGCCCCATGCCTTGCACGTGACATCCGATACTGGATCGAGATACGCAATACTACGTATACTACGTCTGATATAGATAACATATTCCTGTAAGGATATTTCTGGAGAATTTGGTAGGCATGGCGCTTTGCTAGAAGCCAACCTTGTCTTGTAAATCGGTACAAACGTAGTACTAGGTACTTACATGTTCGGATAGTCCGACGATCAGATTTACTGCCAACATATCCGGGGATCTCATGGGTCGCTTCCCGAAGATTCACCGATGACGTATGACTCGCACTTTATTAATCTGGGATTAATTAGATGAGAGAGAAAATTAATCTGGGATTAATTACGGAGATATTTTATCTGGGATAAAATATTAATTAAAGAGAGAGAACGATTAATTTGAAATTAATCGATAAAATATATATTCGATATATTATACGAAATTGGATTTCGACGCGGAATTGAAAATAGATTTTAATTCGGGCGAACGAGTTAATTTTGAATTAATTCGTTAGTGACGTGAATAATGATTTTTCTAGGTATAATTATTTAATTACGTCGCAACGGAAAATTGGTTAATTTGGAATTAGCGAACCAGAGCCCGGGAGTATTTGCGGGCGCACTCGCATTGCAAATTTAGTGCGGCCCACAAGTCACATCAAGCGTCAAATCACTAGTCACATCAAGCTTCAAATCACTTGTCACTTTGAGTGATGTGATGTCAAGTCACTTGTGATGCGAATAGTTGATGTGGGTTGTTGAATGCATTTAATGCATTTTTGCCTCCAAAAATTTGTTGACTTTTTGAAAGCCATTTCACAAATTTTGTTCTATGTTATAATTGATTTTGGAAATCATTTTAACCAACACATTTTTTTTTCTCTTCTCTCTTTCCTCTTATATCTCTCTCGCCCAATGGGCATTCTTTCTTCTTCCTTCACTGCATTGCGTGAGTGATGGAGAAGCTAAAGGAAATTTTGCGGTAAAATTTTCGGAGTGCTAGCACGCTTTAGGAGTCTTGCGAAGGTGATAGGGAATCGCACCCGTGAGCTTGGAATCACCATTCGAAAGCTTGGAGCTTGGAGCTTGGAGATGGCCGAATTTGAGGAGCTCAAAACCAGTCACTGCCGTGACCCTTGGAGGAGAAAAGCTTGGATTTTTGTTCGTCGCATCGCTCAACCGATCATTGTGAGTAATCCGCAACTTCCTTCGTGTATTCACATGTATGTTTCATCGCTTTAATCGATCCTCGGGACCGTAGAAACTCCAACAATGGTATCAGAGCGAGTTAAAGCATGAAACTTGAATTTAGGGTTAAAATTGGGTAAATTGATTTTGAGCATATTTGAATGAAATTGGATATTTGAGTATGCTTAAATATTGATAACATGGTGTTATGCATTGTCAATTTGATGAATTTTGAATTGGACAAATTTCCCCAAATTTTTATGGCTTGGCCGAATCTTGGATGAACCCTAATGTCTTGGTATTTTTGTTCGTTGATCATTGGATGACTTGAAACGATTGAGAATGATGATTTAATGTTGATTGTGGATTTAATTGGATTGAAACCAAATCGGACATAAATTAACCCTAATTGCCGAGACTTACTGGCATGAAATGGGTTTGATTTTTGATTAAAATGTGTTGGACATGTTTTGATGCAAATGAGCATAATTAATTGTATAAATTGATGTTTTAGAAATGTTAATTTGGGTGATTAATTATGGCATTACACTTTGAGTAATTAAATTGTGAAATTGGAATTTTTGGATTTTAATTATGTTGGGCCAAATTTGGAATTGGGCTTGTAAAGTTGTAATTGGGCTAATTGGGCTTGGTTGTACCAAGATGGGTTTAGGCTAAATTGGTTGGATCCAATTGAGCCCAAAACCATTTCCATAAAGTCCAATTATGACTAATGGACCTTAATATTTAATTGGACCTAATGGGCCTAAATTGGTTTCTAGGCAATAAGGGTGATTCCTTAAATGGGATTTGGTAATTGGGTTTGACCCATGTTGAGCCAAAAGTCCATGCCTTGCAGAAATTAATTAAAGCCCATTGGACTTAATTAATAGACATTGGATGTTAATCGGGCTTTGAGACTCGTAACGATTAGATTTGGAATCTAAGTCGTAAAGGTTCATTAAAAAGGTGTAATATTTAATTTGGAATAAAATAAATGAATTAGTATTAAATACAAATTAAATTGGATTTAATGTTGTAGTTTAATTTAATTCAAGAATTCGTACTTTGAGTACTTATTCGCAAAACGAGTTTGACTCGCGCAAAATCAAATCGTTGTTTGAACATTGGATGGTCATTAATTATCAGATTAATTAATTGGATTAGATTGATTGATAACATGCTTGTGTGAATACATGGTTGCGATGCATGAATAATGTATATCGGATGGATATTAGATGGGTGGGGCAATTTGGAAATTGTTGTAATAAATTTAGAATTTATTAATTGGACCTGCGTGTCCAGCCTATTACCTCTTTACTCTATGTATTTCTCTTCTCACATATTCCCCTCAATGTAAATGAGGTTTCTTTAGAAGTTTGTGTAACGGGTAGAAGCAATACTTGTGCTAGCGGGAGAGAGGAAAGTGAGAGATTTGTTCTAGGAACAATGTGTTAAAGTATCCATCCGCATATCATTATTATTTATTTTTTTATGCGCCTTATTATGTGTTTAGAATGCATGTTTAATGGTGTATGATGATGAGACCTTAACAAAGATAATAAATTGGTTGCCAATTGCAGCGCGAAAAACCCTCAACATCATATAAGCGTTTTTCCTTCCATTGAGTGATTTTACTCAAGATCCAAGACTGACATTGGTTTGTTGGCCAAAGTCAAGCCTTTGTCCATCGAGGATGTGTTTGAATCATGAAGGCTTTGTTCCATATTGGTGTCTTGTCCAAGTTGTGATTTGTTGGCAAAGTCAAGATCACTTCTTGTCCATCGACATTGATTACGAAACTTTCCAAGATCAATTTCCTTAACTGGGATCACTAAGTTTGTGTGCAAAGCCAAGGCTTAATTGATTCAGAGGAAAAAGGTTAGGCAATATATTGGATATATTGGCATATATAAGATATATGTTTCGGACTTGGATGTCCACCTACTGGATCTAGGAATTGGATGGGATCCAATTGATCTTAGAGATCTACCTAGTTAATTATCATACAATTTGTTGGCCAAAGTCAAGATTGTGTGTTTATTTAACGGGATCCTAGCCCACTAGGAAACAAGGTTTCCCGAGTACTCACAGAGGGTTAGAGGCTTGCCGAAAATAGTGGGAGGCAAGTATTAAATTTGCAATATTCGTTTAGTTACTTGCCATACGCGTTTATTCAAATATTTCGTCAATAAATTATATATTAGTTGGACTAATAATTAATCGTTGTTTTAATTAACAGTTGGACTGTATTCAAACTATTCAATTAATAGTTGATTTTATAATTGGATTATAGTAATCAATATAATTGAATTTAACCTATTAGTTGATTATATAGTTGGACTATAGTAATCATTATAATGAATTAGTACCTAAAATCGTTGATTAAATAGTTGGACTATTAGAATCAAGATAAATGAAAGATTAGTGTTTAAAACCAATCCTGGGTGAAAATGTATTTAAACGACTTTAATTTTCAAATTGGGAATAAAATTTCAGGATAGTCCTGAACACTAAGAAGTTACTTTATTTGATAAAATAACATCTTAGGCCAAAGCCAGAGTTAAGCAAATAGTAGAGCATAATCTTGGAAGATTATGTGATGATAACTTTAGTGCTTAATCCATTATGCTTTCCAAATAGACTCCTTAATTTCTTAGTCAGAACTAAGGATTAGATCCTTAAGTATGATAATGAAATTTAAGGATCTTCATAGATCTATTCTTAGATCTTAGAAGTACTAAATTGCAATAGTAAACTCTTGGAGAGTTAATGGCTATTCTCAAAGAGACAAAGCCAAAGTTTGCAATAAGGCAAGAAGCGCAAGGCGCATCTTACTTCGACATTCTGGAAGGCCAAGGCTTGGCCAAAGCTTCTTCTGGTGTACCAAAATTGGCAAAGGAAAATCATTATAATCTTCTGGGAAGATAAATGACATATCCAAAATGTCTGCCTAAATTGTGGCAAACGGGGATCGCGGAAGCGTGACTGCCGTATGGACAAGGCATACATGAAGGAATTGAAGAACGGCAAGGCTCAGACTTCAAATATGTTTGTTAAATATGTTCACTACTAGTATAAAATTGGATTTTAGATACTGGATGTGGTACATAAATATGTACTGGTGTGCAGAATCTGCTATGAGCAGGATACTGACTTCAGTTGAGATTTATCTGCGAGTCGGAAACGGGACGATATTCTCTGTTTTAACCGTAGATACCTATGTTTAGGAACTAACCTTCGGGTGTGTACCTAAATTAAGAAACTGTTATAATGTAACTAGTTTGACTAGAAACTTTTATCTCTATATCAGTGTATAATCCGTTGCGGGTATACCTTTTATATTCTAGAACACTAAAGTGTTTTATTATATAAAGATGATATTGAGATAAACACATTAGATGTGAATAACAGAATTATATTTTGAATATAAATAAATCTCAAACATATAAAATGACAAACAAATAGCTCAAACTGAATTTATCAGTTGAAACTTAATTGTGGCATTGTTTTCTGGGACATAATAAACAAGACTCGTATATCCACACTTTTGAAGAGTGGGTACTAGGACAAATTTGATTCTAATCAAATAAAGTCTACGAATCTAGTTTATTGGGCAAAGTGCCTAAAACACCATTTACTTGGTAAAAGTGTAAAATGCCACCGATCTGTTAGCCATAGTTCATAGTGAAGCAAGTGGGCCCATGTCTAGCTAGGCTAGAGGTGGATATGAATATTTCGTGACCTTTACGGATGTGGCATCGCGTTATGGTTATGTGTTTCCTTTGAAACATAAATCAGAAACTTTTAGAGTTTTGACAATAAGTAGACAAACAGATCAGCTAAAGTATTAATTCATCACGGTTAGACCATGATGAATATACTTAAGCAATAAGTTTCTCAAATACTTGAAAGAGTATAGTATTCTTTTAATGAGGACTCCTCCCGGAACACGTCAATTTGACGGTGTGTCCGAACAGAGAAACCGAATTTTGTTAGACATGATAAGGTTAATCATGAGTCGCTCTGAGCTACCATTTCCTTCAATGGATACGCATTAACAGTGCAAAACTTATTTTGAATAAGGTTCCATGAAAATCTGTTAGACAAACTTCATATTAGATATGAACATGAAAGAAACCGGGTTTCTCATTCCTGATGATTTGGGAATGCTGGGCATATGTTTGGATAATACCAAACTAGATCCCAAATCGGTCTAGTACCTAAGTTGTAGGTTATCCTAGGGAAACCAAAGTATAGTACTTATACAACTCATAAGAGAACAATGTAATTGTTGCTCGCCATGCGGTTTTCCAAGAGGAATACCTATATGCAGTGGTAAGTGGGAGGATAGTAAAACTCGATGAAAATCAGAGTAATACTATTTCAGGCACCGATTCCTTAATGGAACACAGATAGTTCATCAGGATGAAACTATACTAGTAACTTCGAATACACAAGAACCGCGTAGATCGGAGAGAGTCAGAAAACAACCTGGGGTATGGGTTTCTGATCTCACCTTATAAAGATGTCAATCTTATTGAGGAACACGAACTAACTACGTATGAGGAAGTGATACAAGGTATCGACTCCCTATCATGGCAAAATGCCATGATATCCAAAATGGATTCCATGTATAACAACTAAGTTTGGATACTAGTTGATGTACCAAAATGCATTGTGCCTACTGGTACTATTTAGTCTTCTAGGATGACATACATGGAAGGCAACATACCAACGTACTAAGCTAGGCTTGTAGCGAAAATGTATCGTTATCAACATTGTGTCGATTACGACGAAACCTTTTATTCGTTGCCATGGTAAATCCATTTGGATAATGCTTGCTAATGATGCATGTTTCATTTATGAAATATGTCAGCTGAATGCCAAGCCAAACCGCTTTCCTTAATGGAAACCTTTTGGAGGATGTTTACAACATCATGATGGTTTTGTCATACCAAAACTAGCAAACAAGGTTTGCAGGTTATTCGATCCATGGATGGATTGAAGCAATCATAGTGCTCTTGGAACTATCGTTTTGAAGTAATCATAATGGTATATTGTTTAATTCAAAATGAAAATGATTATTGTGTATATAAGGAGGTTAGTGGGAGCGCACTGACATTGTCTGTCCTATAAAATGATGACATATCATTTCTTGGAAATGATATTCCCATAAACAATCGGTGAAAGCTTGGCTTTCATGAAAATTCTCCGTAGAATTATTGGAGAGACAACCTTTATTCTAGGAATAAAGATCTACTGGGATAGATTTAAAGTTGTTGATACTCCCCGAGAACTCGTACATTAAAAAATATACTGGACCTGGTGTCTCATACGCTTTGAGCATATGGAGTCATAATCAGGCCATCCAAGTGATAGTCATTGGATTAATGTTAAAACATCCTTGAGTATCTTAGAGGAACTAATGATGCTGTCTTATAATATGGAGAAGGAGAACTTGAAGTGACTAGGATCACTGTTGCAAGTTTCCTAACCGACAAAATCGACTATAAGTCGTAACAAAGGTACCACAAAGTTTGAATAACGGAACAGTGATCTGGAAATCTTCCATGCAAGATACTGTTACCGAATAAACAACACAAGTGGATTATTACTGCAGCTGAGGCAGTAATAGAAGCCTTCTGGATTGATAATAAACCTAATCAGATTAGGAATAGTTCTGTTAGCAGCTGAGCTAGGCTACAACACATGCTAAAGAATTAATGGCCTCATCAACGATCTAGATAAATACTTTGATATTCATCTGATTCATTCGGACCTTACATCGTGGAGATGTGATGATCGAATAAATCGCATCAGATGATAATCATGCAAATCCACTGACGAAAGTCTTTTCTCAGTAGTTTGAGCGAACCGTACAAAGTTCGAGTGTAAGACACTGAGTGACTGGCTATAGGCCAAGTGGGAGATTATTGGACAATTATGACCTATAATGTCACTATTTGTACAGATCATGGTGTTGTTGTACAAATTAATATGTGACAAAGGAAATTGCTCTTCTGTCATTTGTAATTAGATTACCAAAGATGTATAAATGATAGAAGATCCTTATGATTAGTTCCTGGATTGAGATGATTAGACAATATCAATCCCGAAGGTTTAATCATTAAATATCCCTAGTCAGAGTATTATCGAGATTGGACATCGATAATGCGGAAAGACTAGTATTACACTTGTGCGCGTTGTGAGGGCATAACAACATAGTTCTCATATATTTGGGTATAAGATACTCATGCAATGTAGTAGGAGGTTGTGTTTTACCGATGGTATGGAAAACAGCTTCACTCTGGATAGACCCCTCGGAATTCCATTGGTAGTATGACTATGTGTCTATGGAAGTCCGAATCAGGGTAGGTGTATTTGGTCTTAACCCGAGACTTGCACCGCTAATACTTGCGACAATCAATATACTTTGGTTTTGGTCGTCCAGGGCTTTAACATGGTTCTGTGTACGCCTTTTCTGGGTATATTGAGAATCGTAGTGTATTGGGTGTGATGTCGAGATGGAAGTATCACTTCAGTCATAGTGGAGATGATGATCACACATAATACATAACTGGTTCTCTATGTACTGCAGTCATCGGGATAATATGACTAGGTCATGATTATCTGATTATAGAGACTAGTTGCCAGAGATCCGATATGGCTTCGTATGTGGCATACATATTTCCAGCCCCAGGCCTTGCACGTGACATCCGATACTGGATCGAGATACGCAATACTACATATACTACGCCTGATATAGATCACATATTCCTGTAAGGATATTTCTGGAGAATTGGGTAGGCATGACGCTTTGCTAGAAGCCAACCTTGTCTTGTAAATCAGTACAAACGTAGTACTAGGTACTTATGTTTTCGGATAGTCCGACGATCAGATTTACTGCCAATATATCCGGGGATATCATGGGTCGCTTCCCGAAGATTCACCGATGACGTATGACTCGCACTTTATTAATCTGGGATTAATTAGATGAGAGAGAAAATTAATCTGGGATTAATTACGGAGATATTTTATCTGGGATAAAATATTAATTAAAGAGAGTGAACGATTAATTTGGAATTAATCGATAAAATAATATATTCGATATATTATACGAAATTGGATTTCGACGCGGAATTGAAATTAGATTTTAATTCGGGCGAACGAGTTAATTTAGAATTAATTCGTTAGCGACATGAATAGTGATTTTGCTAGGCATATTTATTTAATTAATCGCAACGAAAAATTCGTTAATTTAGAATTAGCGAACCCGAGCCCTGGAGTATTTGCGGGCGCACTCGTATTGCGAATTTAGTGCGGCCCACAAGTCACATCAAGCGTCAAATCACTAGTCACATCAAGCGTCAAATCACTTGTCACTTTGAGTGATGTGATGTCAAGTCACTTGTGATGTGAATAGTTGATGTGGGTTGTTGAATGCATTTAATGCATTTTTGCCTCCAAAAATTTGTTGACTTTTTGAAAACCATTTCACAAATTTTGGTATATGTTATTATTGATTTTAGAAATCATTTTAACCAACACATTTTTTTTTCTTTCTCTCTTTCCTCTTCTCTCTCTCTCGCCCAAGGGGCATTCTTTCTTCTTCCTTCACTGCATTGCCGTGAGTGATGGAGAAGCTAAAGGAAATTTTGCGGCAAAATTTCCGGAGTGCTAGCACGCTTTAGGAGTCTTACGAAGGTGATAGGGAACCGCACCCGTGAGCTTGGAATCACCATTCGAAAGCTTGGAGCTTGAAGCTTGGAGATGACCGAATTTGAGGAGCTCAAAACCAGTCACTGCCGTGACCCTTGGAGGAGAAAAGCTTGGAGTTTTTGTTCGTCGCATCGCTCAACCGATCATTGTGAGTATTCCGCAACTTCCTTCGTGTATTCACATGTATGTTTCATCACTTTAATCGATCTTCGGGACCGTAGAAACTCCAACAACTGTAACTATTCTATACTATCTAGGCTTCTAAGTGACTTAACAACAAAGGCTTCTGCTCGGCTGATCATTTACTCTTTGACTAGTCCATATATGAAGTTCTCCATCATTCTTAATATCTAACTTATACTTAAAACATGTTGCCATACTTGGGTACGCTATTACAGAGTTTGTAGCTTTAATGAATATTCCTTATCTCCAAAAATTTCTTTCTTCTAGATCTTTACTTATTCTTTACAATTACTTAACTTGATCAGATTCTTAGTATCTGGTACCTTTGACTCTCATTAAAGGTTCTAATGTCTCCATAATTGTACTCAGTATCCCATTGCTCCATGTAGGCATTGTATTTTTGCATGTGAAACCCGATGATGAGTCTCATTTGGAGGCACTACCTTTTGAGTCACGGAAGCCCAGGGAAACGGATATCGGAAGGGGAAATTTAGAATAAACAAGCTCACTGTCTTCGTTAGTGCTGCGTTCGCTACTGCGTTCGAACGGAAAACAGATTGCGGGCGTTCGTGTCGCGTTCGAGGAAGCGTTCGAACGGTGTCGGTAATTCTGGTTTTGCTGCTAGCCTCACATCAAGCCCAATTCGCCCAAGCCTTGGCCCACACGCCCAAGCCCACTTAAAACACATATTTAACACATGGTGAAATCAAAACAAATCTAAAAATCACATACCAAATTAAAAAGATGTCATGCCTAATTAAAATCAATCAACCAATTATATTCCCAATCAAATATATATTATTCCTAACTTAAAATATTGTATTCCTAAACCAAGCCAATCAAATATTCAACCTTCCCTATCTAGCCAAGATTTGTCCCCCCTCAATCTTTGACTTCCCTTATCCAACACCAAATCAAATCCCTTTCCTTGTCAAGCCTAACCCTTTGCCTATAAAAACAACCCTTCACCAACCTTCTCAACCCTAGCTAGTTAGCTCATACACATAAGATACAGAACACACAGGAAGAATACACCCAAAAATAGTAAGCAAGAAATACAGAGGAAATGGCAGTGAAACCACAAGGAAACAGCAGCAAAATGGACTCGAAACAGTAGCCTGAGCGGCAAAACAGCTAAGGAAAAGGCAAACCAGTGAACCAGAAAAGTTGCAGAGCTTTACCCCTTCCGATCTTCGTGAAACGCGAGTCCGAGAGACGGGTTAAAAGGTTAGACCTGAGGGTACTTTTCACACCCATCTTTACTTGATCTTTATTATTTATTTGGATTGTCTTTTACTTATTCGTCAAATCTCGTTTGTGTATGATGTGTGTTGTGGGTATTGGATGAATGAGAGATGTGTCAACTCTCGCGGTATATCGGATGGAAACCCGGACATAAATTTCATAGCCGATTCCGAATGGACGGTAATATGATATGTACTCGGGACACAACTCCACGTACCGCTTGAGTAAACGGCACCCTCTTTTGTTTTGTGTTGCTCTTGTTTATTTAGTTTTCGTCACTTGAATTCTGTATGTAGTTTATTTATGCATGGTTCAATCGAGCGCATGGGCTTAGTAAGTGGAATGAAAGATCCCCTATGGGGAGGGGCTAAAGCCCTTTACCACGATGCTTTGCCGCGCCGGTTGATGTGTGTTCGGTTGGATGCAAGATACGTTCAATCGGGCATACTTAGTTTGATATGATTGTCTTTATCTTTTTATGCATGGTTCAATCAAGCGCATGGGCTTAGTAAGTGGAATGAACGATCCCCTATGGGGAGGGGCTAAAACCCTTTACCACGAGGCTTTGCCGCGCCGGTTGACGTGTGTTCGGATTGGATGTAAGATGTGTTTAATCGGGCATATTTGGTTTTGATATGATTGTCTTTATTTCGTATGTATGATGCGATCGAGCGCATGAGCTTAGTGAGTTAGTCCAAAGGTCCTCTATTTGAGAGACGAAGAGCCTAAAATGCCACCTTTATGACACTACTTCGCCGCACCCCTTTTATTCTGTTGTTTATGTATCGCGTCCCATTTCATGCATCAGGTCTGTTCCCGTTCGAACGCGTTTACGAACGCAACTCGAACGTGTATGCATTTTTGCCTTATCATGCATCAGGTCTCATTTCCGTTCGAACGCGTTCACGAACGCCATACGAACGTGAGTATTCTGTTTCATTTTCGTTTGAACACGTTAACAAACGCCATACGAACGTGAGCATTCTGTTTCATTTCCGTTCGAACGCGTTCACGAACGCCATACGAACGTGAGCATTCTGTTTCATTTCCATTCGAACGCGTTATCAAACGCTATACGAACGCGAACCTTCTGTTTACCGTTCGAACGCGTTTACGAACGCTACACGAACGCGCACACACTGAACTGAGTCTGTCTTAATCATATTCATGCATAATTGCCTATTGGTTGATCTTTCTTGTATTATGTAGTAAATCATATCATTTGTATCCCTGCATTTATTCATTCTATGTGTTATTGGGATGATATTCAAGCATGATTTGGCTGTTAGCATGTTATTTGGTTAATAGGTTCATGAGATAGTACTCAAGCATGATTAGGTTGTTCTTAGTTTTCTATATCATATGATTGAGGAATGTTCATGAGATTGCCATGAGATATTGCATGTTGTGATGAACTTGTTGATGTATGCATGTGAATTCATAAGCATGATCCTCTTGGAAATAAGTGTTACTTAAACCTGATTAAATTATTACATGAATCCTGTCATTACAAGTGGCATAAGTAAGGGACCATTCCGAACCCAACGGTTTGAGGTCTTCCCTTGCGAGGGGTGAGTGCGGCCTTAAATCTCATTTTCTCGGTTCACACCGGGTGGCGACTCCATTACTCTCCGGTTTAGTCCCCCGCGGCTATTCCGTACTCCCACCTAGGCCGTGAGCCAAGGACAGCATGCGTCGCCCAGATTCCAGTGTCCCCACAGTCTGGGGACTCCACTGGGGATAGAGAATCGGCCCCGAAATATTGTCTTGTGATGTTTGGATTTATGTTTTAATTGACCGTGTCTATAGTGGATAAAATAGGGGTTTAACCAAAGGCATTTTAAGGCTAGGTAATGGTTTGGTGTCTTCCTTCACTCACTACCTTTCTAGAAGGAAAAGCTGTGAAGGAACCTAGTTAGCCATCTACTCGTAGCCTATTGTGATGGACTAATTTGGAGGACTCGTTGTTTATTCCTGACAACAAGCGATAAGAGCCTAAGAGGCTTGGGTATTTAAGTGAGCCTCGCTCCACCTTCCCTCTGGGGAATCTACAACGGGAAATCCATTTGACAGTCCGTCACATACCATAGCTCATTGGCACGTACCTTAGTGTATAAAAAGGGGTGCGCTCACTTGGTTGCTCAAACCCTTGAGTGGGGAGACCTAGTTGTGGGCCATCCTTCGCCGGTGGGAGCCTTTGTTTATACTCTTGTTAACCCACCCATAGACTGGGTTGGCTAAAGTAACAATTATTTCCTTGAGTATGTGCTAGTGGACCATCCTCATTTGGATGCAGTTGGACCATTGTCGGAAATGCGGACTTGCTGGGCCATTTAAACTGGGGCGAGTTCGTACCTTATGACCATTGGGCCCAAAGCTTCTGAAATGTTGGTGGGCCATTTCGTAAAAATTATTACCTTATGTTTACATTATCTCTTATGCTTGTGTTGGGGAACATCGTCGTTTGGATCCATTTGGACCATTTGTCATGGGATATGGGCTTATTGGGCCATTTAAACTGGGACAAGAACGTATTTTATGACAATAGGGCCAAAGGCTTCTAAGTGTTGATGGGCCACCTTGTGCTTGTGTTTAGAACATTACCATTTGGATTTAGTTGGGCTCCTTGCCATGAGATGTGAACTCGTTGGGCCATTTAAACTGGGACGGGTTCACTCATATGACAGTTAGCCCAGAAGCTTCTAAAATGATAATGAGCTGATTTGTTTGAAGATTTTAGTTGATTCAATATGTTATATATGTTACACGCATCTCATGCACCTCATGCATGCATACATCATGTTAACCCTTGTGTTCTAAAAGCCATCATAGATCTCCGTTGGGTTAGGGAAAAAGGAAGACTCACCAAAATACTGAGAACAGACATGAGTGAATCAGATATTGAGGTATCCCGGATAGATCAGTTGGAAAATGGTTTTGCCAAGATTACTGAACAGTTGCAAGCCTTGACTACTGCCATGACAAATATGGCTGTACCTCGTGCTGGGGGAAATTCTGAGAATGTGAGGCGTGATGAGCCTTCGAATAGGTTGTGGGATGATATCCCCACTTTTGATGATGACATGGAAGAATATGCAGCAGGCAGAGTGATTGGGTCTCAGTCAGAATTACAGAAGCTTCGGGATCAGGTTGAAACAGTTACCCGTAAAATGAGGGGTAAGAACGAGGATTTGCTAGACTATGAGGCAATGACCTTCGGAGAACAGCAGCCAACTCAGTTTAAAATGCCCAACATGGCCAAGTTTAATGGGAACGGAGACCCGAGGGTCCATCTGCAGCAATATGTCTCAGTCATGAGTTCAATGGGCCTATCACAGCGCCAAGTCCAAAAGATGTTCGGGATGTCACTCGAGGGAGCTCCTGTGGTGTGGTACCACAATTTGGAGAAGAAAGTGAAGGAAGATTGGATGGGGTTGGCCGATGCTTTCCTGAAGCAGTATGTCATTGACCTAGAGATCGATCTGTCGCTCCGCGATCTGGAGAATGTTAAGCAGAAATCAGAGGAGAGATTTAAGGAGTATGTAGATCGCTGGAGAAGCCAGCTACTGAAAATGCAGACTAGGCCCTCGGAGAAAGACCAAATCAAAATGATCATCAAGGGCACCAAGCCCTCTGTTTATAGTAAGCTGAGGAGGATGACTTCGATGATTTCTGATTTTCGACAGTTGAGGGAAACTGTCATGGATATTGAGGAAGAAGAGGCTGAAAATAGAAAGTTTTATGGCCATAATAGAAGAACTTTTGGGGGGCCTTCTGAGACCAAGCCCGCTACTGCCGAGGTCGCTACCGTCAAGAACAGGCGATTCTCCAATCTTGGTAGGCCTTGTCAAATGTATTTGAAAAGCTGAAAATACAAGGACTTCTAAAACCTTTGGAACCTAGGCCATTTCCGAACCCTGTGCCACCATACCTCAACCTAAACCAGTATTGTCACTTCCATCAAGAAAAAGGCCATGACACCGACAACTGCACCCGCCTTAGGCATGAGATCCAAAACCTCATTGACTCCCACAAAATACCTGACCTAGAAAGAGAACAACCCAACGCACACAGAAATCCCCTACCCAACTACATGATCAACTCTGGCCTACCCGAAACCCTTGTCCTCCAAACTCTCAACCACTCAGCTTCATTCATAGGAATATGGGATGACAACGGGGGAGAACCATAGGCCAATGAAGAAGGCAATGCTGCGAATGATGAAGTTATTCCTCCTAGTTTATTTGATCCTGCATTTTTTAATAAAGACATTGATTTTGTCTCTTCGTTCGAACCTTTTCTTAATGATAATAAAGACGTTCGTTTTGCTTACTTGCCTGAATCTCTTCCTTTCAACCGGCAACATGAATATATTTGAGAAAAGCATTCAACCTTGGTACTATGAAATTCAGTGATGTTTAGAACACGGGGAATTCCCAAAAGCAGCAAGCAGAAAAGATATGGTGGTCATTCAGAAATTGAGAAATGGGGCAGTGAGGCTATCAGACTTAGAAGGGAATTAGTTCACCAAGCTGATCAGCGTAGACAGATTAAAGCGGTGGCTTGCCTGAGGAAAGGAAGACTGAGCAGTCACCAAGAGAATTGGCAGAAGACCTAACCCGACGGGATAGGAACATTCATGCATGCATACACGTAACACATTTTGCATCCTTTTGTGTTTGTTTTATTTTGTGTTCACAGGTTTTAAAGAATAAAAAAGGAAAGCGGCAAAGAATAAGCTAATCAGAAACGGTAAAAAACACAGTATTGGGTTCAGGTAATGATTCCAGGGTTGAGGCCCATTTGAGTTTGAGTTTTGGGTATGGCACTCTGAGGGGGGCGAGGCCCACATTAGCATCAACATCAGTTTTGCCGGATATGAAATCTGGAGGGTTGAGGCCCATATCAGTATCAGTCTGGGGGCGAGGCCCATATCGGTATCGGTCTGGGGGCGAGGCCCATATCAGCATCAGATCGAGGGCGAGGCCTATATCAGTTCGGGCACAAGGCCTAGTGGAATAAGGCCCACCTTCAAAACAGCTTGGGAATAAAGCCCACATTCGGTACAGTTCAGGAACAAAGTCTGCATTCAGTTCAGTTCGGGAATAAAGCCCATATTCAACACAGTTCAGGAAGAAAGCCTATATTCAGCTCAGTACGGGAATACAGCCCACATTCAATACAGTTTGGGAATAAAGCCCACATTCAGTACAATTCAGGAATAATGCCTACATCCAATACAGTTCGAGAATAAAGCCCACATTCAGTACAGTTCGGGGACAAAGCCCACAGGTAACACAGTCAGGGAACAAAGCTCACTCTCTACAACAATTCGGGAACAAAGCCCACGGTCAACATGATTGAAGGAAGAAAGCCTAGGGGAATAGAGCCTTATCTCTCAACATTTAGGGAACAAAGCCCAGGGGAATATAGCCTCATCTCAATGAAGTTCGGGAATAAAGCCCACAGTCCAAACAATCAGGGAATAAAGCCCTATCTCTACAAAGTCAGCAGTTCAGGAATAAAGCTCGGAGGAATGAAGCTCACATTCAACACAGTTCGGGAATAAAGCCCACAGTCAGCTCAGATCAAGGAATAAAGCCCACATCCAACACAGTTCGGAAATAAAGCCCACAGTCAGCTCAGATCAAGGAATAAAGCCCACATCCAACACAGTTCGGGAATAAAGCCCACAGTCAGGTCAGATCAAGGAATAAAGCCCACATCTAACACAATTGAGGAACAAAGCCCACAGCCAGCTCAGATCAGGGAATAAAGCCCACATCTAACACAATTCAGGAACAAAGCCTGTAGTCAGCTCAGATCGGGGGAATAAAGTCATATCTCTACACAGTTCGGGAATAAAGCCCAGGAGAAGAAGGCTCTATCACAACGCAGTTCGGGATTAAAACCCAAAGGTCAAAGAATCTCAGGATAACAAATGCCGAAAATGGCGCTCCAGAATGGAGCACACACACAACAAATGCCGAAAATGGAACTCCAAAAATGGAGCACGATTTGAGAATGAACCAGGGGTCGTAGCACTTCATCACCAACTCAACTCAACACATGGTAAGTCAAGTGACAGCTGGCGAGCCAGGTAAGTAGAAATGCATTGCATAACTTTGATAGGATTGTTCGAAGTCACACACTGCACAAGTCCCATCAAAGTGGGGGCGACTGTAGGCATTGTATTTTTGCATGTGAAACTCGATGATGAGTCTCATTTGGAGGCACTACCTTTTGAGTCACGGAAGCCGCGGGAAACGGATATCGGAAGGGGAAATTTAGAATAACAAGCTCACTGTCTTCGTTAGTGCTGCGTTCGCTACTGCGTTCGAACGGAAAACAGATTGCGGGCGTTCGTGTCGCGTTCGAGGAAGCGTTCGAACGGTGTCGGTAATTCTGGTTTTGCTGCTAGCCTCACATCAAGCCCAATTCGCCCAAGCCTTGGCCCACACGCCTATGGATGCTGGTTTTCGCCCGAGGTCCACAATCAGAATTTGTAGATTGGGGGCATTAACGATCCTGCAAAACAAAGATAAAGTGAACGGGAGTAGACTACCACCGGTATGGTGGGTGCCGGGTACACTCCGACGCTCAAGTCAGTATAGTGAAATGAGCTGCCATTATGTAATATGAGGAAATAAGGCTTATTATTACCTTACTTTCTTTTGTTAGCCGTGAGGGCGGTGACAAATGAATGGAATTCTCAGAACTTGTGTCAGAGAATAGAAGTTTTTAAGAATGATGTTTTGCCTCCCCCTGAACCCTGAGTTATCTTCCCTTTTATAGATCTGAAAAGTGATTATTTCGTAGCTGTGATCAAAGCTGGCAATGGGTCTACAATGTGCTGATATACCTGG
>SKCR01050305.1:0-55596 GCA_019454045.1 Zanthoxylum bungeanum
CTAGGTGGTCAGGTCCATTTGTGATCACTCAAGTTTTACCTTATGGAGCTGTTGAGTTACTGGATCCCAATACCAACAACACATTCAAGGTAACAGTCAGCGTGTCAAGCCCTACTGGGGAGAATCATTTGAGCGACAAAAAGAAAGTGTCACACTTTCAGATCCAGCCTAACATTCAAGAAGTCACTTCTAGCTGATGAC
The DNA here is from genome assembly GCA_019454045.1 of Zanthoxylum bungeanum. Taxonomy (NCBI): domain Eukaryota; kingdom Viridiplantae; phylum Streptophyta; class Magnoliopsida; order Sapindales; family Rutaceae; genus Zanthoxylum; species Zanthoxylum bungeanum. The sequence continues at coordinate 202 of SKCR01050305.1, forward strand.
TTTAACTTAGCGCTCGCAGGGAGGCAACCCATGCAATTTTTGTATATATTATGATTTGGTGTGTGTTAGTTTTTGCAGGTTAAGTCATTTCAGGATGGAAGAAGCTCTAGCAAATCTTCATAAGCAATTTACTTATCTCCCTAAAAAATCTCTGATGAAAGTTTACAAAGCTCATTGGAACGGATGAGACTACTAACAATCCATGGTGTTCCTAATGACATTCGTTGGGTAATTGAAGCAAGGAGTCCGATTGGCAGGTGAGTCTTCTGACTCATTTATTTCACATCTGCCTAATTTTGGAAGAAGCACATATGCAAAGAAACGTAGAGCTAAGCAAATGGGTGTTGTTACAAATGTGCAAGCTGGAATTGCATTATACTCGTTGTCGTTCTTTAGGAATGGTGTCTGATAATCGCGAAGACAAAATTAAATTCATTAGGGATGGCTTGAGTAAGGAGTCTTTAGATGATATCTTCGACTCTTGAGACGTATCCCAGTGGATATGTACACATAGCCATTCGCAAATTACATACATGATTTTAAAAAGAAAGACAACAGTTAAGTCTTGGGAATCTGACTCAAAAAGACCCTGTTTGCCAATTTAAAAGAAAATTGGATGGGAAGCTTGTCCCTGACGCATAGACGTCAATCAAGCCGCTACTTTTCTTGTAAATATTATATCTCTTTGTCTTTTCCTAATAATTGTATTTGTTTTGTTGTACTTTATCCGACAGGATCCAGACCTTTTTGACCATCACGATTTATTTTACTGTTTAACTAATAATTGTCATTGGCAGGTACTAGTACTATTATTTTACTCACCCTTTTCAGGTGTTATAAATTCAACTCATCATTGCACTTTTGAATACATCCAGAGTAAAACATGGAAGCCACTTCAAGAAGACGAGTTGAAAACATCTGTGTGTTTTACGGTAGTAGTGTTGGTACTAAACCACAATACGTAGAAGCAGCACAAGAATTGGGTCGAGTCTTAGCTGCAAAGAATATGCACTTAGTATATGGCGGAGGCAATCTTGGACTAATGGGGATCGTTTCAAAGGTTGTACAGGAGGGAGGCAGTCACGTTTTGGGAATCATCCAAAAACCTTGGCAGAAGCAAATCTTATTGAACCATCAAACAGAGAGGAACTGATCGTGCAGGTATGTCTGAACGACTGGTAAAATGATTAACCGTGCTGATGCTTTTATTGCTTTGCCAGGTGGCTGGGCACATTGGAGGAAATTTTTATAGTGCTATCTTGGGCGAACTTGAACATACACCAGCAAACCAATTGGGCTATTTAAAGTTGATGGATTTTATGATTTTCATTGTGTGTTTCTTGATGATGCCCGAAGAAATGGGTTCGTGTCAAAACCTTTGAAAGAACTCCTATTTACTGCCAGAATTGCTCCGGATATAATAGACCAACTCTTAGCCTATGAACCACAAGTTGTGTTGGGGTTGGTGCTCAGAGCGCCAATTCCCAGTTGTATTTCTGTTAAATACTTATGTAAAACATTATTATTATCAATAATATATGCAGTTTCTATAATATAATCTATCTTTCTATATGGTAAAGACGTAATGACCCGAGAATGATTAGTCATGATACATTTGCAAAAGCGTCGCAACGGACATTGAGAAGTATCATGACGTTGTCATTCTCAGACTGTTCCTGGTCAAGGTTTACACTACTTGGTCAGTATAGTAAACCCGTTGAGACCGGTACATGTCGTATACTGGAATATATGATTCCAATGGTTTCTCAATGAACCATTAGTCTTGGAGACTAGTATAGACGTGTAGGTGTTTATAGCGGATAAACACTGAACGACTCACCGAAGATTTTAATGGATGGTACACCAGCGTCAATAATAATCTTCTTGGGTGAGTAGCACTTGTGATTCTTAGACTTGAGATGCCATTGTGGGCACATGAGACATCTTCTACACTTAGACGGCAGTCACGTCACCGATCTATTAAGATCAGACCTCCGCCTGTTCGTTGGGTGTAGACAGATCCTCAGGGTGTCCTATGTGTATCAAGATAGGATCCGTCTTTCTGTGTATCAGAGCATATGTAGTCAATATGATTAGCAATCAGATAAAACCATGGGCCCGTGGTAAAGTTTAGAAGCTAGTTCAAAACTTTCTTTTGAGATTGCTAATAGAATAGTCGACTGGATAATCCCGATAGAGATTTGACGTTTACATCTATATCTCTGGGATTTATCCGGATACCTGTGACGGAGGAATTATACATTTGCCATGACCTCGACCTGTATGGTTCAGCGAGATTATCTGTGATCGTCATAATCTACATGTGGATAGATTATGGACACGAAATTAGATTTTGTGACGGATATACCTGAATCTAGAGAGTCTCAATAACGAAACATACTCGTAGAGCACTAGAGAAAAATTAATAAATAATATTGATTATTTATAAAAGTCGTTTAAAGGTTAAACGCAAGATACGTGCTAAAAGGACAAGATAGTCATTTGCCTAATTATTGTGTATTTACATTTAATACTTGATTAATTTAAATACACATTAATAATAATCAAAATGAGTTATTTGACTTATATCCTATATGAATATATGTTTTTAATATTTAATGTAAATATTATACATATATTTAATATATTTGTATTTGATTAATTAATTGATTATTTAATTGTTAAATGATTAAATTAATTAAAATATAAATATCTTACATTAGGATATTTAAAGTAAATGATGTTAGTTGCTTTTGTTGACTTAAATAAATACTAATAAAGTTGTATTAAGATATTTATGCAAGTTGATAACATAATTTTGAAATGAAATTGAAATGAAAATTCTTGATATATGTTGTGAATTTCGGCCAAAGCCCATTTGTGCACAAGTATATTTGTTTTCATTTTTTCATTTATAATATCCTAATACACTTTACAAGAAACACCATTAAAGAAAACAAGAAAGCAAGTGAAGGAAAGAAAGAAACCTAAAGAAAAGCTTGGATTTTGTAAGTTTTCAAACTTACTATTAGAAAGGAATTTGTTCCTTAGGATCTAGGCAACATCTTGTGATGTTCTTAAGTTCTTTTTCATTATTTATTGTGTTTTTTATGATGGAAATTTGGTTGAAAGTGTTGAGCATGTGTGATGAAGAAAGCTTGTAACTATTGTAGTTATAATACTTCTTTTAAGGTTTTTGAAACCCGTTGCTAATAGAGTTATTGACCCACTCTTAAATGACCTAGATTTGATCTTGAGTTGTTTCATTGTGTTGAGACTTGGATTGGATGGAAGAATGATGATTGAAGTAATTGATTTAATGTATTTGGTCTAATTTGTCCAATTGTGAAAATTGAAAAATTAGGGTTCATGACTAATTCCAAATTGGGGGTTTTCATATATGTTGTGTATTATGTGTGTATATGATGCATATAAAGTTTCATGTTGATTGGATATCATTTGGATATGTCTTGAAGCATGAAAGTGCAAAATGCACAAAATGGAACCTAAATGAGGCTCTCGGCCTTGTGAAGGAAATTTGGGGATTTTGGTTCTTTTGGTGTTTTGATGTTTTGAACATGCTAAGTTCATCTTAGAAATGATTTAGAATCATTCAAAATGGATTAGATCAATTTCGGACTAAAATGGACCAAAATACCAAAGTAAGGGTAATTTGGTAAATTCACTAAATATGATTTATTGAATTTTATTTCATAATTTGATTGTTGGAATATTAAATAAATATGTTATTTAATTAATTCGGAAAAAGTTTTGAAATCTGAAAATCGGATTTTCACCGCTTCCGCTGCGCTACCGGATTCACCCCCTAAAAACCCCTACAAAATGGTATCAGAGCTAGTCTGATTCTAGGCCACCTAATATGATTAGCCTTCATTGAATCAATGTTTAATCATGTTTTCTAAACTTTATGCATGCTTATTAGGATCTAAATTGGTTAGATTTAGGGTGTATGACACTTAGCGGAAAATCCCTAATTAATAAGGTTTGAATGTAATTATGTATTTGATGCATGTTATATGGTCCGTCTTGTCAATAAGGTTTATGAATACTTCTTTGTGACTACATCCGAGACCGTGCCTCTGCTATGAGGATGTATCCGATAAAGATTTATTTATACCGGATGTATATCAGATACTAGGTAAATTCAAGTAAAAGCGGAATTCTGAACGTGCCCTAGCTGTCAGGATTACGTAAGTAACTTGAGTTTATCATTGACGAGTTTAACCTTGGTGCGTCTCCTTGTGGGCCTGCCTTCACAGCGACAACGAGAAACGGCCAGGGCCGGATACTTAGGAGTCATTAGTGAATGATTGACAAATGAGTTGTCTACCTGATGAATATACGTAGGCGAGACCGTGCCTCTGCTATGAGCCAAAATATATTCACGGGATCTACTTTTCACTATTAGTATTTAATTTAATTATTAAATATTTGTATTCTGTTTTGGGATTACAGTATTGCATGATTTAGTGGGAGGGGCATATTAGATTAAAAATCCATGATCTAGTTTATGCTTTTGATATTATATGAAACTGCTTAATTTCTGCTAACCATTTTTCGTGATCTATATGATAGATTGGCGATGGCGGCACAATCCACAAATCAGTTTGCGCGTATGCTTGATGTAAACAAACTGAAAAGCGCTGAGAACTTTGTAGACTGGGAATTGGATTTGAGGATTGTCCTCGATTCCGAAAAGCTAGGTTATGTTCTTGAGGGTCCGTTGCCCCTTGCAGTGGGTGCGGATGCTTCGGAGGAGGAACGCCAAGTTTTTGAAACTTGGAAGGATGATGATTAAGGGTTAAGTCATACATCCTTAGTTCACTATCTCCGAAACTCAAGCAACAATACTATGGTACGTTAGATTCCTATAGTATGATGACGCGATTGAGACAATCGTTGAGAACCAGGAACAAGTGATTGTTCCAAAGTCGCCATGGAACTGTTCCATGCGCGTCTGGATGAGGGGCAGAGTGTTTAGCCCCACATGTTCTTCAGATGATCGATTTGATCGATCAATTGAGGCAACATAATCTCATCTTGAATGACATTCTCGGTAGGAGTGTCATTCTTGGTTCACTACCATACAAACCAGCTTCATTCGCCAGTTCGTGATGTACTTTCAACATGCACGGGACTGTCTGTACTACCATAGGCTATTAGGATGTTGCTCACGGTAGAAGAGGACCTTAAGAAGGGAGTACCGACTCGCCCTCATAGAACATACTTCTCTTTCGGCTTCTTCCCAAGGATGGTCCAAGGGAAAGAACAAGAAAGGCAAGAAGAAGAAGAAGGCTTTGGTCCTCAACAACAGGCGAAGATTGCAAAGCCAAAGGGCTTCTGAGACAAATGGCACAACTGCGGCAAAGTCGGGCACTGAAAAAGGAACTGTGCTGATTACATTGCCCAATTGAGGAGAACAGAGCTTCTACATCATGTACTTTTTATTTTTCCAGTTATTGATTTATCTTTGGCTTGTGAAGCCGTTACATCCAGCTGATTTAGATTCTGCTGGCTTGTCCCATTCCCATTTGCAATTCGTTGCAGGTGCTGAAGGAAAGTAGGAAACTGAAGCCTGGAGAGAGCAGTTGCGATTCGGGAGCTGAGACTCTTTGGATGCAGTTGAGGACATGGGAGTATGCGAGATCTCATTGCCGACTGGGACCCTTTTGTTCAAGACTGTCATTTGTGGTTTGTACCCCGTATGTGTCCCGCAATATTATATCACTTTTGTATTAGAGACAGACATAAGGCTTTTGTATTAATATTTAAAATAGTTTCTTTGTATTTATATGATAAAATAATATTCAGATCCTTTGTTGTCCAAACCAGCATTGTCATTATACATTGCAAACTTCAAAAGATATATTAATACTGAGTTAATAACGTAGTTTACCTGTATTAATTACTGAACTTTGGCATTGATACTTGGTCACATGCGTTAAATGCCTTACCCAATTGGTTAGAATGGTTTGATTCAGATCTTACCGTTGAATCCGCATCCAACTTGTGAATCCTGTATTCAGGGTAAGATACCAAAGCCCCATTTTCTGGTGTTGACACCCCGCCACACCAGGTATGACGGAACTCGTACATCTATGTTGTGGTCCACTAAGTCAACTGCTCACAGTTGTTATTCGTACTTCGTTACCTTTTACGAGTTTATCACGGTAACGGTTAGGTGTATTTGATCCTGTTAGACATTATGTCCCATAGCGTCACTGTTTGTAAATGATATTGTATTATTGTACAAAATTAACTATGTGATAATGAAATGCCTTTTGCCGTTTTGTAATATTATTTACTTTGACTAATAAATGGCGAAAGTCCATATGATTAATACTGGATTGAGATGATATGAGACAGTATCAATCTATAAAAGTTTAATCATTAAATATCCCTAGTCGGAGTATTATCGAGATCGGACATCGATAATGCGGAATAGACTAGTATTGCGTCGCTGTGCACGTTGTGAGGGCACAACAGCATAGTTCTCATATATTTTAAGTATTGGATACTTATGCAAGTGCAATAGGAGGTTGTGTTTTACCGATGGTACGGAAAACAGCTTCGCTCTGGATAGACCCCGCGGAATCCCATTGGTAGTATGTCTGCGTGTCTATGGGAGGCCGCATCAGGGTAGGTGTATATGGTCTTAACCTGAGACTTACATCGCTAGTACTTGCGACAATCGGTAAACTTTGGTTTTGGTGGTTGGGGGACCCTAACCGGTTCTGTGTACACCTCTTCTGGGTTTATCGAGAATCGTAGTGTGCTGGATGTGATGTCAAGATGGAAGTATCGCTTCAGACATATGGAGGCGATGATCACGCAGGGCACAGAACTAGTACTCTATAAAAGGTTGCAACCGTCGGGACAATATGACTAGGTCAGGATTGTCTGATTTAAAGAGACTAGCTGCTTGATGTCCGATATATGTTTCGTACGGGGCAGACACATCTCCAGCCCAGCCCAGGCCTAGCATGTGATCATCCGATACTGGATCGATTTACGCAATACTACGGTATACTACGCCTGATACAGATCTTATATTCCTATTAGAATATTCTGGAGAATTGGGTAGGCATGGCGCTTTGCTAGAAGCCAACTTGTCTTGTGAATCGGTAAAGACGTAGTACGAGGTACGTACGTGTTCGGATTATCCGACGACCGTATTTACTGCCAAAATATCCGGAGATCTCTTGGGTCGCTTCCTGAAGATTCACCTATGATATTTGATTCGAACTTAATTAATCTTGGATTAATTGCGGAGAAACTTTATCTCGGATAAAGTGCCTTATTTAGAGAGAGAGAACGATTAATTTGGAATTAATCGATATAATTATTATATTCGATATAATAATCGAAATTCGATTTCGACGCGAAATTAAAATTAGATTTTAATTCGGGCGTACGAGTTAATTTAGAATTAATTCGTAAGCGACGTAAATAATAATTTCGCTAGGAGCGATTATTTATTTAAATCCGATTTAATTAACGTCGCGACGCTAGCTCGGTATTTCGGAAATATCGAACCCGAACGCGTGAGTGGACGTGGGCCCACTTTCATTGGGAAACGTGTGGGGCCCACATGACACTTGTCATTGATATGGCATTGCATGTTAATAGTGTACAAAACACTCTAAGGCATTGCATGGTGATAGTGTGCATTTCACTCAAAGGTTTTGCATGGAGTTTGAGTGTTTGACACTCTAAGCCATTGCATGGTTTATGTCATAGATTTATTATTAATTTAATAAATTATAACATAAATATAAATTGATTTTTGTTAGACAAAGATTAATTAAATTCAAGACTTTACACCCAAAATTTCCTCTTCTCTCTCAAATGCCGAGAACTCCATTGACAAGGGCAAGGAAGATTTGATCTTCCATTTCTCCATTTTTGCTAGCACAAGCAAGGGATCAAAAGAGGTGATAGGGAAACCATCAAAGAGCTTGGAATACAAGAGCTTGGAGCTTGGAGTCTTCTTCCTCCTCTTGGCCGAACCATCCATCACTTGGAGCTTCTACCATTTGATCATCTTCTTCATCACAAGGCATTGTAAGTATGATTCCGCCATACTTCAGTTTAATATATATTCTTTGTAGTATTTTACATGCTTAATCTTTCTTGGGACATATATAGAAACCAACAATGGTATCATTGAGCTAGGTTTAAGCATGAAATACTTTAGGTTAAAATTTGGGTAAAATTGATTGAAGCATGTTCTTGTGAAATTTGATGAATGAGTATGCTTATTATGTTAAATGACATTATATGAAATCAATTTTATGAAAAATGCATTGGATGATTTTTCCCCAAAATTTTGACCTTGGCCGAATGGGTGTGTTAAATTGATTGAAGCATGTTCTTATGAAATTTGATTAATAAGTATGCTTGCATGTGTATAACATGATGTTATATGGAATCAATTTTATGAAAAATGCATTGGATGATTTTTCCCCACCTTGGCCGAATGGCATGATGAAATTGATATAAGCATGTTCTTATGAAATTTGATTAATAAGTATGCTTGCATGTGTATAACATGATGATATATGGAATCAATTTCATGAAAAATGCATTGGATGATTTTTTCCCCAAATCCATGCCTTGGCCGAATGTGTTACTACTTGGAGTAGATTGAATTTTTTGTGTTTAAGATCATTAGATGACTTAGAACGTGTACGGGACGTAGATTAGTAATTCAATCGGATTGAAAAACAAATCGACACAAATAACTCACCTTGGCCGAATGTACAAGGACATGAAATGGAGTTGATTTTTGATAAAATTAATGTTGGACATTTATTTGACAAATACATGATTAATAAATTAAATGGGTATTTTTGAAATATTTGGTTTAATATATTAATCTTGGTATTACACTTTAATTAATTGGACTTTAATGTTTGGAATATTAAAATTTAATTAATGGGCTTTAATAATTTAATTGGGCCTTATGGGCTTAAAATGGTTTTATGGCACTTAAGGGTGATTCCTTATTTGGGCTTGGCAATTGGGTTTGACCCACATTGACCAAAAGCCCAAGCCTTAATAAATCAATTCTAAGCCCATTTGACTTGAATTAAATTCAACATTGGATGTTAATTGGGCTTTGAGACCCAATAGGATTAGATTTAGAATCTAAGTCTTTAAAGCATATTAAAAGTGTAAACATTTGATTTGGAATTAAATAATTGGATTAGTATTGAATACGAATTGAATTAGATTTAATTAGTAGTTCGATATAATTCGCGAATTCGTACTTTATGTACTTATTCTCAATCGAGTTGGACTCGCACAAAATCAAACCGTTGTTTGAACATTGGATGATCACATTAACAAAGACTAATTAATTGGATTAGATTGGTTGTAAAAGCATGTCTTGTTTGAATATATATGTATGTGATGAATGAATAGTGTATATCGGATGGATATTAGAAGGGAAAGGGTAATTTTAGAAATTATTGTAAATTTGGAATTTATTAATTGGACCTGCGTGTCCAGCCTTATCTCTTTATCTCTTTGTATTCTCTTCTCACCTAATTCCCCTCAATGTAAATGAGGTTTCTCTTATTGTATTATGTAATTGGGTAGTTGTAGAATAGTGCTAGCGGGGAGAGAAAGGGAGTGATTTGTTCTAGGAACAAGTTGTTTAAATATCCATCCGCATATCACTATTACTTTACTTTACGCGCTTTATGATGTTTTAGAAGCATGCTTAAGGGTGTATGATGATGAGACCTAACAAAGATAAATAAATTGGTTGCCAATTACGCGAAAATCCCTCAATTTATATTAAGCTAAATATCCTTCCATTGAATGGTTCTTGTTCAAGATCCGAAGTTGGCATTGGTTTGTTTTTGACCAAAGTCAAGACCTTTGTCACCTAGGATGTACTTGAATCATGAGAGTTTTGTTGCATATCGGTGTCTTGTCCAAATCGTGATTTTTATTGACCAAAGTCAAGGTCACTTTTTGTCCAACGACATTGATTACGAAACTTTCCTCGTCAATGGGTCTAGCTTAACCGGAATCATTAGGTTTTTTTTTGGCCAAAGCCAAAGCCTAGTTGATTCGGAGGATATGGTTAGGAGAATGTATTGGATACATTGACATTATACATATGTTTCGGACTTGGATGTCCACCTAACCGGATCTAGGAATTGGATGAGATCCAATTGATCATGGAGATCTACCTATGTTAAATAGCATACAATTTTTTATTGGCCAAAGTCAAGGTTGTGTGTTATTTAACGGGATCCTAGCCCACTAGGAAATTAGATTTCCCGAGTTGTCTACAGAGGGTTAGAAACTTGAAGAAAATAGTGGGAGGCTATTATTGAATTTGCAATTTCGTTCAGATACTTAGCCTTACGCGTCTTTCAAAAACATTTCGTCAATATTTTAATTAGTTGGACTAATATATTGTTATTTTTATTTGTAACAGTTTGACTGTACCCATACATCGTTGACTTTATAGTTGGACTATAGTTGTCAAGATGATTGGCAAAGGTAATATCCGTGACATTATCATGGGCGATAATGTCTTCAGAGGGACAAACTTTGCCGACTGGGAAATGAACCTCAAGATAGTGCTTGGGGCTGAGAGGATACTGTATACTATTCAGAGACCTCTCCCGCCTAAACCCACTGAGCCACTGGAGCTAGAGTTATGGAAAACTCATAGTGATGATTGTGACCAAGCTCAGTCAGTTATGCTAGCTGCAATGACCCAGCATTTCAGACGCCAGAATAGGGACTTGGATCCCTATAACATGATGGCAAGATTGCGTGATCTTCACCGCACTAATAAGCGGATGAAGAGGTACGAGCTAGTAAGGAAACTCTTCCGCTCCCGGATGACAGATGGCGCATCAGTTGAAGCCCACGGGGCTCAAATGATTGCCGATATTGATGAGTTGGCCAATATGGAATAGTCTTGGAGGCTGAGCTGACTATAGATATGATCTTGCAGTCACTTCCTGATACTTGGAAACAAATCATAGTCAACTATAAGTTGATGGATACAGATGACACTCTTGGAGAGCTGTTATCTATCTTGAAGGAGTCCGAAAGGGAACTCCTAAAGGGGAGCAAGCGCGAGGCGCATTTTGCATCGACCTCTCATGCGCCAAAGGGTGGCCCCAAGGCAATTGGAGGTGCAAAGAAGAAGAAGTTCAAGAAAAAGGGCAAAGGCAAGTTGACATCTGCTTCTAGGAAGCCAAGGGACAAATCTCACGACATCTGCCTCAACTGCGGCAAGAGGGGTCACTGGAAACGTGACTGCCGAATGGGCAAGGGGCAGAAGGAGGATATCAAGGATGGCAAGGCTATCGCTTCTGGTATGTTTGTTATTGAGATAAATATGAATACTTCTAGTTTTAAAAATTGGATTTTTGATTCTGGTTGTGGTGCTCATATTTGTACTGATGTGCAGGATCTGCAGGATAGCAGGGTTCTGGCATCCGGGGAGATGGATCTACGAGTTGGAAACGGAACACCAGTTGCTGTTTTGGCCGTAGGGACTTTTTTTTTTAGTACTGCCCTCAGGGCATGAACTTAAACTTTTGAACTGTTATTTTGTACCTAGTTTAACTAGGAATATTATATCTGTATCCTTGTTAACCCAGCAGGGTTACACTTTTGTATTCAGGAACACTGGGTGTTTATTATAAAAATGATGCAGAAATTTGCACAGCTGTTGCAAATAACGGTCTTTATATTTTGAATATAAATGAATCTCCTAAAATGACAAACAAAAGGCTCAAAAGATAATCTAAAAGATGAAGCTTATATGTGGCATTGTCGTCTGGGACACATCAACAAGACTCGCATATCCACACTTTCGAAGAGTGGGTACTTGGACGAATTTGATCCCAATTCATATGACGTCTGCGAATCTTGTCTTTTAGGCAAAATGCCTAAATCACCTTTTAGTGGTAAAGGTGAACGTGCCACAGAACTGTTGGCTCTCGTTCATACTGACGTATGCGGGCCCATGTCTAGCCAGGCTAGAGGTGGTTTTCACTACTTCGTAACCTTTACAGATGATGCATCTCGTTATGGTTATGTGTATCTTATGAGACACAAGTCGGAAACTTTTGAGAAATTCAAAGAGTTTCGACACGAAGTGGAGAAACAAACAGGGAAGAGTATCAAGACATTACGGTCAGACCGTGGTGGCGAGTACTTAAGTTATGAGTTTCAAGATTACTTGAAAGAATATGGTATTCTTTCACAGTGGACTCCTCCTGGAACACCGCAATTAAACGGTGTGTCCGAACGGAGAAACCGCACCTTGTTGGACATGGTGAGGTCAATGATGAGTCGCACTGAGCTACCAATATCCTTCTGGGGATACGCATTAAACAGTGCTATACTTATTTTGAATAAGGTACCGTCGAAGTCTGTTGAACAGACTCCATATGAGATATGGACAGGAAGGAAACCAGGTTTCTCTTTCCTAAAGATTTGGGGATGCTGGGCATATGTTAAACGTTTGGAAGGTACCAAACTTGAACCCAAATCTGATAAATGCCTTTTCGTTGGATATCCTAGGGAAACCAAAGGATATTACTTCTATCACCCACAAGAGAACAAAGTATTTGTTGCTCTACAAGCATTTTTCCTTGAGAAGGATTTTATAAATGCAGTGGTAAGTGGGAGGAAAGTAGAACTCGATGAAGATCGTAGTGATACTGTTCCTGGCAATGAATCAACGACGGAACAAGAACAGACCGTCCGGGATGAGTCTGTACCACAAAACTTCACATACACAAGGACCGCGTAGGTCGGAGAGAGTCAGAACAATACCTGAGAGGTATGGGTTCCTGATCTCACCTCATATTGATATTAATCTTATTGAGGATAATGAGCCGGCTACGTATGAGGAAGCGATACAAAATATCGATTCCGCTTTATGGCAAGAAGCCATGAAGTCCGAGATGGATTCCATGTACGCCAACCAAGTTTGGACACTGGTTGATGCACCAGAAGGCGTAAAGCCTATTGGATGCAGATGGATCTTCAAGAAGAAGACCGACATGGATGGCAACATACAAACGTACAAAGCTAGGCTTGTAGCGAAGGGGTATCGTCAACAATATGGTATTGATTATGACGAAACCTTCTCACCCGGTTGCCATGATTAAATCCATTCGGATAATGCTTGCAATAGCTGCATATTTCGACTTCGAGATATGGCAGATGGACGTTAAAACCGCTTTCCTTAACGGAAACCTTTTGGAGGATTTTATATGCAACAGCCTGACGGTTTTATCGTACCTAGACTTGCAAACAAGGTTTGTAAGTTAAATCGATCCATTTATGGATTGAAGCAAGCATCACGGTCATGGAATCAGCGTTTTGATGAGATCATAAAGGAATATGATTTCGTGCAAAACGCAGATGACCCTTGTGTATACAAGAAGGTTAGTGGGAGAGCACTTACTTTTATTGTCCTTTATGTCGACGACGTATTGCTTATAGGCAATGACATTCCCATGCTAACGTCGGTGAAAGCTTGGCTTTCATTAAAATTCTCCATGAAAGATCTGGGAGAAGCAGCCTTTATTCTTGGAATAAAGATCTACAGGGATAGATCTAGAAAGCTGCTTGGACTCTCCCAGAGTACATACATTGATAAAGTGTTGAAGAGATTCAACATGGAACAATCCAAGAGGGGATTGGTTCCAATGGCACGAGGTACCTCTCTGTCTAAGGACATGTGTCCTAAGACTCAGGAAGAGAGAGACCACATGAGTCGGATACCGTTCGCCTCGGCAGTCGGATCGATCATGTATGCCATGATATGTACACGACCTGATGTCTCATATGCTTTGAGCATGTGCAGTCGCTATCAGGCCGATCCAGGTGAAGGTCACTGGATAGCAGTTAAGAATATCCTTAAGTATCTTAAAAGAACTAAGGATGCTTTCTTAATTTATGGAGGTGGAGAACTTGCGGTATCTGGGTATACCGATGCAAGTTTCCAAACCGACAAGGATGACTACAAGTCGCAATCCGGGTACATTTTTTGCTTGAATAACGGAGCAGTGAGCTGGAAATCTTCCAAGCAAGATACTGTTGCCGATTCAACAACAGAAGCGGAGTACATCGCTGCATCTGAAGCAGCAAAGGAGGCAGTTTGGATCCGAAAGTTCCTAATCGGATTAGGAGTAGTTCCGTTAGCAGCTGAGCCCGTTCCATTGTATTGTGACAATAACGGGGCTATAGCACAGGCTAAGGAACCAAGGTCTCATCAAAGGTCCAAGCATGTTCTTCGACGTTACCATCTGATTCGGGAGATTATACATCGTGGCGATGTAAAGGTCGAGAAGGTCACATCAGATGACAACATTGCAGATCCGCTGACGAAGGCTGTTCTTCAGCAAGTTTTTGAACGACACATACATAGTTCGGGTATTAGATGCTTGAGTGACTGGCTATAGGCCAAGTGGGAGATTGTTAGACATTATGTCCCATAGCGTCACTGTTTGTAAATGATATTGTATTATTGTACAAAATTAACTATGTGATAATGAAATTGCCTTTTGCCGTTTTGTAATATTATTTACTTTGACTAATAAATGGCGAAAGTCCATATGATTAATACTGGATTGAGATGATATGAGACAGTATCAATCTATAAAAGTTTAATCATTAAATATCCCTAGTCGGAGTATTATCGAGATCGGACATCGATAATGCGGAATAGACTAGTATTGCGCTTGTGCACGTTGTGAGGGCACAACAGCATAGTTCTCATATATTTAAGTATTGGATACTTATGCAAGTGCAATAGGAGGTTGTGTTTTACCGATGGTACGGAAAACAGCTTCGCTCTGGATAGACCCCGCGGAATCCCATTGGTAGTATGTCTGCGTGTCTATGGGAGGCCGCATCAGGGTAGGTGTATATGGTCTTAACCTGAGACTTACATCGCTAGTACTTGCGACAATCGGTAAACTTTGGTTTTGGTGGTTGGGGACCCTAACCGGTTCTGTGTACACCTCTTCTGGGTTTATCGAGAATCGTAGTGTGCTGGATGTGATGTCAAGATGGAAGTATCGCTTCAGACATATGGAGGCGATGATCACGCAGGGCACAGAACTAGTACTCTATAAAAGGTTGCAACCGTCGGGACAATATGACTAGGTCAGGATTGTCTGATTTAAAGAGACTAGCTGCTTGATGTCCGATATATGTTTCGTACGGGGCAGACACATCTCCAGCCCCAGGCCTAGCATGTGATCATCCGATACTGGATCGATTTACGCAATACTACGGTATACTACGCCTGATACAGATCTTTATTCCTATTAGAATATTTCTGGAGAATTGGGTAGGCATGGCGCTTTGCTAGAAGCCAACCTTGTCTTGTGAATCGGTAAAGACGTAGTACGAGGTACGTACGTGTTCGGATTATCCGACGACCGTATTTACTGCCAAAATATCCGGAGATCTCTTGGGTCGCTTCCTGAAGATTCACCTATGATATTTGATTCGAACTTAATTAATCTTGGATTAATTGCGGAGAAACTTTATCTCGGATAAAGTGCCTTATTTAGAGAGAGAGAACGATTAATTTGGAATTAATCGATATAATTATTATATTCGATATAATAATCGAAATTCGATTTCGACGCAAATTAAAATTAGATTTTAATTCGGGCGTACGAGTTAATTTAGAATTAATTCGTAAGCGACGTAAATAATAATTTCGCTAGGAGCGATTATTTATTTAAATCCGATTTAATTAACGTCGCGACGCTAGCTCGGTATTTCGGAAATATCGAACCCGAACGCGTGAGTGGACGTGGGCCCACTTTCATTGGAAACGTGTGGGGCCCACATGACACTTGTCATTGATATGGCATTGCATGTTAATAGTGTACAAACACTCTAAGGCATTGCATGGTGATAGTGTGCATTTCACTCAAAGGTTTTGCATGGAGTTTGAGTGTTTGACACTCTAAGCCATTGCATGGTTTATGTCATAGATTTATTATTATTTAATAATTATAACATAATATAAATTGATTTTTGTTAGACAAAGATTAATAATTCAAGACTTTACACCAAAAATTCTCTCTTCTCTCTCAAATGCCGAGAACTCCATTGACAAGGGCAAGGAAGATTTGATCTTCCATTTCTCCATTTTTTGCTAGCACAAGCAAGGGATCAAAAGAGGTGATAGGGAAACCATCAAAGAGCTTGAATACAAGAGCTTGGAGCTTGGAGTCTTCTTCCTCCTCTTGGCCGAACCATCCATCACTTGGAGCTTCTACCATTTGATCATCTTCTTCATCACAAGGCATTGTAAGTATGATTCCGCCATACTTCATGTTTAAATATATATTCTTTGTAGTATTTTACATGCTTAATCTTTCTCTTTCTTGGGACATATAATAGAAACCAACAGATGGACATAAATCGAAACCTTTGAAAAGTTCAAAGATTTCCGAAATGAAGTAGAAAAACAAACTGGTAATATATTAAATGCCTTCGATCAGATCGAGGCGGTGAATATATGAGTGGTGAGTTCATGGATTATATGAAGAAGAATGGGATTCTCGCTCAATATACTCCTCCAGGTACACCACAGCAGCAATGGTGTATCTGAAATGAAATCAGACTTTATTGGATATGGTCCGATCGATATTGAGTTTCACAGATTTGCCCTATTACTTATGGGGTTACTCTCCTCTTAACAGCCGCACATTTTTGAATAAGATTCCTTCAAAGGCTGTTCCTACGACACCGTATCAGATATGGTTCGGTAGGAGACCAAATCTTAATTATATTATGTTTGGGGTTGTCCTGCCTATGTCAGGGTAACTCAGCAAGATAAGCTTTCACCTCGGGGAAAAGTTTAGTTTTTCGGATATCCCTTCGAACGAGGGGATATCTGTCTGTGATACCGAGCATCGAAATGTTTCGTAGCTCGCTTCGCAAATTTCTAGAAGAATAATTTTGTCAGAAGGTGGTAATCATAGACAGGGTTGAGCTTGATGAAGTCCAACCTGAAAACAACGAACCAATGGAGGAACCTGAAGTTCAAGTAGATGAAGGACCTTCAACACACACACTCCGTAGGTCGGAAAGGGTATCTAGACCTCCTGAACGCTTGTATTTGATACAAGAAAAGAGTCTGGATGTTCTCTTAGTTGAAGAGACAGATCCTTTCACCTATATAGAATCGATGTTGGACATCGACTCCGTGAAATGGCAAAGTGCCATGAAATCCGAGATAGACTCAATGCATGAAAATCAAGTTTGGGACTTGATTCCGCTTCCCGAAGGAATTGTTCCTATCGGTTGTAAATGGTTTACAAGAGGAAGCGCGGGCCTGACGGTAAGGTTGAAACTTACAAGGCCCGACTGGTAGCAAAAGGTTACACGCAGCGACCTGGCGTCGACTACGATGAAACTTTTTCGCCGGTAGCAATGCTTAAGTCTATCCGGATTTTGCTTTCTATAGCTCTGCGTATCATGACTACGAGATTTGGGCAAATGGATGTCAAAACGGCTTTTCTAAATGGATTTCTTGATGAAGAAATCTATATGGAACAGCCGGAAGGTTTTCACGTCCAGCGAAACCTCGGGTATGGTATGTAAGCTTAAGAAGTCCATTTATGGACTTAAACAAGCTTCACGAAGTTGGAATCTTCGATTCGATGAGATTATTAGATCGTCTGGTTTTCTCAAGAATTCGGAAGAATCCTGTGTGTATCAGAAGGCCAGTGGGAGCATGGTCGTATTTTTAGTCCTATATGTTGATGACATCCTAATCATTGGGAATGATTTAGGTATGTTGCAAAGCGTCAAAGCGTACCTCTGTAAGAATTTCTCCATGAAGGACCTGGGAGAAGCTTCCTATGTTTTAGGGATAAAACTCTATAGAGATAGACAAAGGAGGCTGATTGGGTTATCCCAATCAACGTACGTAGATAAGATCTTGGAACGGTATAGCTTTGGTAACTGTAACAGACAGCAAACATACCGTTCAGACATGGGATTCATCTTTCCAAGAAAATGTGTCCACAAACAGAAGATGAGAAGGTTAGAATGTCTAACCAACCTTATGCTTCATGTTTGGGTAGCATAATGTATGCCATGTTATGTACGAGGCCTGATATCAGTTTCGCTGTTAGCGTAACTAGTCGATATCAGTCCAATCCAGGTAATGACCATTGGATGGCCATTAAACATATCCTAAAGTATCTTAAAGGTACTAAGGATAAGTTAATAGTTTATGGAGGAAACGAACTGCAGGTTAATGGGTATACAGACTCCGATTTCCAATCGGATCCCGATGATAGAAAGTCTACATCTGGATTTGTCTTTACCCTTAACGGAGGTGCAGTTTGTTGGAAGAGTTCCAAACAGGGATCGACAGCTGATTCCACCACTGAGGCGGAATATATTGCAGCTTCTGAAGCTGCAAAAGAGGCTGTGTGGATAAAGAACTTTATCACAGAATTGGGAGTTGTCCCAAGTATCGAGAATGCGATTCCGTTATACTGTGATAATACTGGAGCCATTGCGCAAGCAAAGGAACCGATGGCGCATCAGAAGTCAAGCATGTGGAACGCAAGTACCACATCATTCGAGAGATCGTGTCGCGAGGGGATATTGTCGTGTGCAAGGTACCGAGTAAAGATAATGTAGCAGACCCGCTGACGAAGGCCATACCTCCGAAGCTGTTTGATAAACACGTGGAGTCGATGGGTATTAGATACAATAGATATTGGCACTAGAGCAAGTGGGAGATTTTGTTGGGGTTGGTGCTCAGAGCGCCAATTCCCGGTTGTATTTCTGTTAAATACTTCTATAAAACATTATTATTATCAATAATATATGCAGTTTCTATAATATAATCTATCTTTCTATATGGTAAAGACGTAATGACCTGAGAATGATTAGTCATGATACAGTTGCAAAAGCGTCGCAACGGACATTGAGAAGTATCATGACGTTGTCATTCTCAGACTGTTCCTGGTCAAGGTTTACACTACTTGGTCAGTATAGTAAACCCGTTGAGACCGGTACATGTCGTATACTAGAATATATGATTCCAATGGTTTCTCAATGAACCATTAGTCTTGGAGACTAGTATAGACGTGTAGGTGTTTATAGCGGATAAACACTGAACGACTCACCGAAGATTCTTAATGGATGGTACACCAGCATCATAAGAATCTTCTTGGGTTGAGTAGCACTTGTGATTCTTAGACTTGAGATGCCATTGTGGGCACATGAGACATCTTCTACACTTAGACGGAAGTCACGTCACCGATCTATTAAGATCAGACCTCCGCCTGTTCGTTGGGTGTAGACAGATCCTCAGGGTGTCCTATGTGTATCAAGATAGGATCCGTCAGTTCTGTGTATCAGAGCATAGGTAGTCCATATGATTAGCAATCAGATAAAACCATGGGCCCGTGGTAAAGTTTAGAAGCTAGTTCTAAACATTCTTTTGAGATTGCTAATAGAATAGTCGACTGGATAATCCCGATAGAGATTTGACGTTTACATCTATATCTCTGGGATTTATCCGGATACCTGTGACGGAGGAATTATACATTTGCCATGACCTCGACCTGTATGGTTCAGCGAGATTATCCGTGATCGTCATAATCTACGGGTGGATAGATTATGGACACGAAATTAGATTTCGTGACGGATATACCTGAATCTAGAGAGTCTCAATAATGAAACATACTCGTAGAGCACTAGAGCAACATTAATAAATAATATTGATTATTTATAAAGTCGTTTAAAGGTTAAACGCAAGATACGTGCTAAAAGGACTAGATAGTCATTTGCCTAATTATTGTGTATTTACATTTAATACTTGATTAATTTAAATACACATTAATTAATAGTCAAAATGAGTTATTTGACTTATATCCTATATGAATATATGTTTTTAATATTTAATGTAAATATTATACATATATTTAATATATTTGTATTTGATTAATTAATTGATTATTTAATTGTTAAATGATTAAATTAATTAAAATATAAATATCTTACATTAGGATATTTAAAGTAAATGATGTTAGTTGCTTTTGTTGACATAAATAAATATCTAATAAAGTTTTATAAGATATTTATTGCAAGTGATAACATAATTTTGAAATGAAATTGAAATGAAAATTCTTGATATATGTTTGTGAATTTCGGCCAAAGGCCTTTGTGCACAAGTATATATTGTTTTCATTTTTTCATTTCATAATAACCTAATACACTTTACAAGAAACACCCATTAAAGAAACAAGAAAGCAAGTGAAGGAGAAAAGGAAAAACTTAAAGAAAAGCTTGGATTTGTAAGTTTTTCAAACTTACTATTAGAAAGGAATTTGTTCCTTAGGATCTAGGCAACATCTTGTGATGTTCTTAAGTTATTCTTTCATTATTTATTGTGTTTTTTATGATGGAAATTTTGGTTGAAGTGTTGAGCATGTGTGATGAAGAAGCTTGTAACTATTGTAGTTATAATCATTCTTTTAAGGTTTTTGAAACCATGTTGCTAATCTAGAGTTATTGACCCACTCTTAAATGACCTAGATTTGATCTTGAGTTGTTTCATTGTGTTGAGACTGGATTGGATGGAAGAATGATGATTGAAGTAATTGATTTAATGTATTTGGTCTAATTTGTCCAATTTGTGAAAATTGAAAAATTAGGGTTCATGACTAATTCCAAATTTGGGGGTTTTCATATATGTTGTGTATTTATGTGTGTTATATGATGCATATAAAGTTTCATGTTGATTGGATATATTTGGATGTGTCTTGAAGCATGAAAGTGCAAAATGCACAAATGGAACCTAAAGGAGGCTCTCGGCCTTGTGAGGGAAATTTGGGGATTTTGGTTCTTTTGGTGTTTTGATGCTTTGAACATGCTAGTTCATCTTAGAAATGATTTAGAATCATTCAAAATTGATTAGATCAATTTCGGACTAAAATGGACAAATACCAAAGTAAGGGTAATTTGGTAAATTCACTTAAATATGATTTATTGAATTTTATTTCATAATTTGATTATTGGAATATTAAATAAATATGTTTATTTAATTAATCCGAGAAAAAGTTTTGAAATCTGAAAATCGGATTTTCACCGCTTCCGTTGCGCTACCGGATTCACCCCCTAAAAACCCCTACAAGTTGACCATATCCTTTCAAAGATAATTGGTCTGAGGACGATCGTGGTAAGAGGCGTCGGATTAATCTGGATCTTAACCTTTAATTTCCTGTAGAATTTCAGCTAACCATGTATTATCTTCTAAACTCTTCTTCTACCCTTTAAGACATTGGGGACAATGTCTCATTTAGGTTTAGGGGAGGGAATTAGTTGATTAATATCTTCTTTTTAGTTGTGTGTTGTTTTTATTTTTTAGTCCAAATTTTTTCGAAAAATACAAAAAAAAATTGAAAAATTTTCAAAAATTACAAAAATATTTTGTGTTTTTGTTTTGACTAAAAAGTGGAAATTGGTAAGAGATAGCCGAGTAAGGAGTTTCCACTCCTGAGACGTATCTCAAACCTATTTCGAAACAAGTTAATTTTTGTTTATTTCCTTTTGAATTATTTAATTTGTGAATTCTCTATAATACTGATTAAAATGGATCTTCTTATTCTCAGTTAGCAGGTATTATCAACATACATAGGAACATACGGACATGAGCTAAAATTGAAAAGTTTGTAATATTCAGTGCTCTAGTTTAATTGGAGGAAGCATCTCAAAAAGCAATGGAGTAAAAAAAAAAAAAAATGTCTGAGATCCGAGTTATTAAGTCTGTAAGGGTGTTTTAACACCTAGTGCCCTAAAGCCAACTGGTTTGGGAGTCACTGGCCCAAAGCTCGATACATGGATCAAAGATGTTGCAAAAATATATATATCTGAAGTCTGAGTAATTAAGTCCGTAGGGGTGTCTTAACACCTGGTACCCTAAAGCCAACTGGTTTGGGAGCCACTGACCCAACACTCGCTACATAGACGGAAGATATTGTATATAAATAAAAAAAAATCTATAATCAAAGAAAAAATCAGAAAAATGAGAAAAATTATTCCATTGCCATAAAAAAGGTGTGAAATCTGATAGAACTTTAGGACAAAAATATTACTCTCTTATCAACTACATTTGTGACTGTTGTGGGCAAAAATGAGATTGATTAATACTTTGTTGGCTGTGTATATGGAGAATGGTAAATATAATCGGAGAATTTACTTATTCGGTAATTTAGAAAGAAACAAAACAACTAGTAACTTGGAGTAGAAGTTTCACCTGATTAGTCACTAACTTTCTTTATTCTCTTTTCTCGTCTTTTTGCTTTTGTGTGCATTAGTTTTACTACCTTTTTACTTTTGTAAAATGTTTGTGGGTATCATTGCTGTAAACCCTCACGAGACTACAACTCGTCCACTAGGGACACCTAGGGGTTTAAAGGCTTGTTGCATACGCTAAATGCAACCGTGATCCCTACGAAAGTGGCTTAGTTTAAATTTTTTTGTTGTGTTACTCGAGTACTAGCAAAATCTTAGGTTTGGGGGTGTGATGAGCAGAAAATATATCAATATTTACCGCCCCTTTTACTTAATATTTTGTTTAGTTTCTCGGGGTTTGATGAACGTTTTGATGTGTTTTAGTTTATTTTGCAGATAAAATAATATGGGACTCAATGAAATCATTTAGGGCGAAAATGTGGGTCAAATAAGGGTAAAAAATGGACTTGACATATTAATTTTGGAGATTGGAAACTTGAAAGGGCGTTTTAACGAATTGCAGTTTTGGAAATTCCAGTTTTGCGCATCTGTCGTATTTTGGACATAACGTTTCACTCCGATATTGGAGGGAGCTGATTCAAGTGCTAGATTAAAGAAGACTCGAAGATCTACAACTTTGAAAGACAAAATAATTTCTAATTCTGAAGATTTCATGACCGAAATTGATGAACCATCTAGAAGTGTGTTGTGTGTAATTATTAAAGTCATTTTCAATCATTTTCAAAGCAAAAAATAAATTAATAAATAAATTATAAAAATTATCAAATCACCACCAAACATGATAAGCAATTAGTGGAGCAATTAATAATGGATTTGGTGGAGTAATTAGTGGAGAAATTAATAATGGATTTGGTGGAGAATTTGATGGATGATTTGATGGAGGCAAAATTTTGCCTATAAATACCAAGCCATTTCATTTGTAAATTTCATACTTTCTTCTTTGAAAATTCCTAATGAATAAATAAGAAGATTGTATCTTGTTTTTTTATTTACAGCTTCCAGTAATTAATTTCCACTTTCGCACTTTCTTTTCATTACTTTTCAGTTTTTACTTTCCGCAATTTACTTTTACGCACAAACCTTTTCTTTCTTTACTTTTGCAGTTTTTATTTTTCAAGCAATGAGGAGGTAACTCCCCCTTGCTGGGGTAAAATGTAAAGCTTTTATTATTGCTATCTAGATTAATCTCCCTTAAATATAAAGTATAAACTATTTAAAACCTGACTTAATGAGGATACCGCTATATTGGCCGGTTGGAAATTAATTATAAATTTGTTTTAACCTGACTAAGTATGGATACAGCATGGTTGGTCGGTTGGTAATTAATTATTAATTTGACTTAATCAGGATACCGCTTATATGGCTGGTTGGTAATTATCACGCAAAGTTAATATATTATATTAAGGGAGATATCTAAAATAGTAGTAATAAAAGTTGATCCTCTAACCCCATCATTTTCTTTTATTGTACTTTTACTTTATTTAATTTCAGCAATTTACTTTTCAGCAATTTACTTTCAGTAATTTACTTTTATTTTTATTTTTTTTTACTTTTTACTTTTTACTTTTTACTTTTACTTTATTTATTTCAACAATTTACTTTTCAGTATTTAATTTTTAGTATATTACTTTATGTCTTTTATTTTTTTACTACATGTAAATATGTGTCGTAACTAAGCCAGTTATATGGGGTTGTGATGAAATCCAATATCACCGGTTTATAAGGGGTTAAATTATAGTTTGGGTAATATAAAGGTTTATTTATTGAGTCTTAATCTTAATGCTTTTTATTAACTGGCCATTAATAAAATTGAACTGGTAAACTTAAAATGAACTAGACATAGGGATTTTAAGTTTAAGACCTTAGACTCAATAGCCCACGATCTTCCCTTTAATAGATTTCCTTACAGGATAGGAATATACCTGTCGGGCGGGGGTAGCCATAATTGGAACTTAATCTTAATGAATCCAGGTAATTTGGTTGGCATAGACATATGGTTCAATTGGGTTATACTGGATATTTGTAGTTGACCATCGGATGAGGCTTTTACATAATTTAATGTACCAGGTTAATAAATCAATATTTTACCCAACTATAAGATAACCAATTCATCTTTAAAATGATATTGCAAAGAAATCACAACCCTAGATAGTTTTTAATATTGAATTTTCTTAAACCTACTTTCGAACAATTTAATTTACTTGTTTTTAAATTTAGAACCATCACCTTTTCAAATCAATCAAACAACCTGTTAGATACTAGTAATCATTTGACCTCATAAAATTAATAGATTAGATATTAAGTCCTCGTGGGATCGATACTTTTTATACTACTTGAACGATACGTGCGCTTGCTTTATACGCGTGTGTAAGCACCGGTCAACGTGCGCCATGCCACGTGTCATCATCCTATGGTGCCGACAATCGTCATCGCCATGTGTCACTCCACGTGTCAGCCACGTCATCGTCCACATCACCAGTTGACCCAGACAAAGTGCCACGTCATCATCAACCAATAACAGCGTGCCACGTGTCGCAATCCTACGGTACAGACAATCCCTTTCGCCACATGTCGCCACGTCAGCGCCATGTCATCATAATCATTGAGTGCCAGCCGCCTTGCCACGTGTCACCTTATCACCTTATCCAAGATCGCCACGTGTCGAGCTATCCACATGCCACGGCGTAAATCACGGGCGTCGCGACGCCAAAGGCTATAGCGTCGCGATGCCGGAGGCCTATCGACGCCTATAAATTCAGCTCAGTTTTCTGATTTCAGATGTACATTCCTCTCTGAATTCTCTGATGTAAATAGGGAGTGTTCTATCTAGTTTCTTTTAAATTTCAGTTTTGTAATAAATTTTAATTATGTTCTGTAATAATAGTAATTTACTTTTTTTATTTTTACAGTTTTTACTATTCAACATGAGGAGGTAACTTCCCCCTGCTAGGGTGAAAGGTAATTCTTTTACTATTGCTATTTAGATTAATCTCCCTTGAATATAATATATTCACTATTTAAAATTTGACTTAATGAGGATACCGTTATATTGGTCGGTTGGTAATTCATTTTAAACTGGTTTAAACCTGACTAAGTAAGGATACCGCCAGATTGGTCAGTTGGTAATTAAATTTTCTTACCGCCTATATGGCAGGTTTATTTTGGTTCCGCCTTTATGGCTGGTTGGACTTAATTTGACTTAATCAGGTTACCGCCTATATGGCTGGTTGGTAAAATAATCACAAGTTAATATATTATATTAAGGGAGATATCTAAATAGTAAATAGTAAAAGTTGATCGTTTTACCTTATCATTTTATTTTATTTTAATTTACTTTTCAGCTTTTACTTTACCGTAATTACTTTTCAGCATTTTTACTTTATGTCTTTTACTTTTAAGTTTTTACTAGCCCTAGTTATGTGTTGTAACTAAGTTAGTTATCTGGGGTTGTGATTTATTCTAATATCACCGGTTTATAAGGGGTTATTTTATAGTTTAGGTAATTTAAAGGTTTACTTATTAAGTCTAAGCTTAATGCATCTTGTTAATTGGCCACTAATAAGATTGATCTGGTAAATCTAAAATAAACTTGACAAAGGAATTTTAGGTTTCAGCCTTAGACTTAATAGCCCACGATCTTCTTTGAGGATAGATAACCCTTTAATAGATTTCCTTAGAGGATAGACATATGCCTATCGGGCGGGGGTTCTTGGGTTTTCTAGGTCTTCCCAAGATCCAATTAAGCTATGAAAAGTGCGAATACAACAAAGTAAAGTTGCGGAAATACTCAATTTGATCGGATTTGCAATGCGATGAACACAAAAATTTTCCTTGCTCCATTGAAGCTTTCGGCCAAGCTCCTCTTTTGTGCTCCAAGTTTCGGCCAAGGTCCCATTTGTGTGCTCCAAGCTCCAAGCTTTGTAAATGGATTTCATGCTCATGAATGGGTTTCCCTATCACCTTTGTGAGACTCCTTTGAGTGCTAGCTCTTGAGATTTTGCAACAAAATCATGAAGAAAATGAAGCCTAGCTTCACGCCCAAGAGAGGAAAAAACGCTCCATTACCGTGAGTGGAGAGAAGAGGGAGAGAGAATAGATGAGTTGTGTGTTTTGTGTTTGATTTCAAAAATCAAATACATATTACATTTTCCAAAAATTGTATAAGGCAATTAAAGCCTTTCAATCAACTCACATAAATCAAAAGTGCCTTGCATCACATCACTCAAAGTTGATGTGACTTCCATCACAAGAATGACTAATGATTTGACGCATGATGTGACTTGTGGGCCCCACTTGATTCGAAATGCGAGGAGGCCCGCAAACACTCCCGGGCTCGGGTTCGCTAATTCCGAATTAACGAATTTTCCGTTGTGACGTAATTAAATCAAATTTAATTAAATAATTATGCCTAGCAAAATTACTATTCACATCGCTAGCGAATTAATTCTAAATTAACTCGTTCGCCAGAATTAAAATCCAATTTTAATTCCGCGTCGAAATCTAATTTCGTATAATATATCGAATATATTATTTTATCGATTAATTCCAAATTATCGTTCTCTCTCTTTAAATAGTATTTTATCCCAGATAAAATATCTCCGTAATTATCCCAGATTAATTTTCTCTCTCTTATAATTAATCCTAGATTAATTATATCCGAGTCATACGTCATCGGTGAATCTTCGGGAAGTGACCCATGAGATCCCTGGATATGTTGACAGTTAATCTGGTCGTCGGACTATCCGAATACGTACGTACCTAGTACTACGTTTTTACCAATTTACATGACATGGTTGGCTTGTAGCAAAGCACCGTGCCTACCCAATTCTCCAGAAATATTCTTAAAGGAATATGTAATCAATATCAGGCGTAATATACGTAGTATTGCGTATTTTGATCCAGTATCAGATGTCACATGCTAGGCCTGGGGATGGAATTGTGTCTACCCCATACGAAGCACATATCGGATCTCTGTGTTGGGGTTGGTGCTCAGAGAGCCAATCCGGACCGTATTTATGTCTGATTCATGAATACGAACATCCTTTTTTTACATAATATTACTTATTTATGGTTACACCTCTTGTTTTTATATACGTATTCAATCTGATTACGATTAGATTGAAACTAAATGTGCTTTAGTGATATGTATATATTAGACAAAGGCCCGATAATATATAATGCAGTACACAGTACAAAGGTAGTTTGTAATTGACATTGGGAAGTGTCACTGGCAAATGTATATTATCAATATATAGTTCCTGGTCAAGATTTACTAACACGGGTCAGTTAGTCAAATCCGTTGAGACCAGTACATGTCGTATATCGAGACTTGGTCCCATGGTTTATCCCAATGAACCATGAGTCTGGGGAGACTCGTATAGACGTGTAGGTGTTTATAGTGGATAAACACTGAATGAATCACCGAAGATTCTTAATGGATGGTACACCGACGTCTCAATAAGAATCTTCTCGGGTTGAGTAGCATAGTGGTCCTTCGACTTGAGATACCACTGTGGATGTATGAGACATCCTCCACACTTAGATGGCAGTCACGTCACCGATCTATTTAGATCAGACCTCCGCCTGTTCATTGGGTGTGGACCGATCCTCAGGATATCCTGTGTGTATCAAGATATTATCCGTCAGTTCTGTGTACAGAGCATGAGTAGTCCATATATGATTAGCAGTCTGTTAAATCTGTGGCCACAGTATACTTCGGAAGTGAGTTCCAAATGTTATTTAGAGATTGCTAATAGATACGTCGACGAGATAATACCTAAAGAGATTTGACGGTTACATCTATATCTCTGGGATTATCCGGATACCTGGGACGGAGGGATTATACATATGCAATGACCTCGACCTGTATGATTCAGCTAGTTTATCTGTGGTCGTCATAATTTACGGGTGGGTAAATTATGGACACGAAATTGGATTTTGTGACGGATATATCTTAATCTAGAGAGTCTCACTAATGAAATATACTCATAGAGCACTAGGGCAACTTTTATGAATAATGGTGATATTTATACATCGTTTAAACGTTAAACGAAATATACATGCGAACGGGCCAAACCGTCATTTCATTAATGTGTGTTTATATTTAATATATGATATTATTAAATACACATTAATAAATTGTCAAATAAAGGTATTTGACATATATCATTAATATATGTATTTGAGATATTTAAAGTAAATATAATACACATATTTGAGATATTTTTATTTAATTAATTAATTAATTATTTAATTGTTAAATGATTAATATAATTAAAATATAAATATCTCACCAAATGATAAAGTTAGGAAATGATTATAAGTGTTTATTATTGACTTTAAAGTAAAGGAAATGGTAGTCAAATTGGATTTGACTTCCTTGGATATTTATTTTAAATTGTTAAAATTGAAATATTTTTTCCTTTATTTTTTTTATCAATTTTCGGCCATATACCTATATAAATATAATTGTTATATTTTTAAGTTGCTTTTGTTGACTTGTTGAATTTTCATTAAAGTTGTAATGATCAAATTGCAAGTTGATTAAAGTAAGCTTTAAATGAAACAAATGAAAAATATCTAGATCTTTTTTCTTACTACAATTGCCAAGGGCTTGATTTGGGTGAGTATATATTGTTTTGTTTCATTTTTAGGGTTTAAGGATTCATAAATCACAAAATGAAACACAAAAGTAGTTGAGAGAAAAGTTTGAAGAAAAGAAGGAAAAGCTTGGAAATCTTAAGGTTTTGTAAGTTTTCTTTCAAATCTTCCAACATGAAAAATGTTTCTAACATGCTTAGCTTCATCTTGTGTTGCTTTGATGTTGTCTCTCTACTTATAGTTTGTGTTGTTGTGAACTTGAATGAAAGATGTGTGTATGTAAGTAGCCTTGAAATGGTTTCAAAAGCTTACTTTTGATTCTTTGAAAATCAAAGTTCCATTCTAGAGTTAGTAAGCCACTCCTTGGTTACCTAGAATTTTTCAAGATTTATTTCAAAGTGGTGAGGCTTGATTGGTGAAGTATTGAATGGATTTGTAAAATTTTAAATGACAAATCGCAATTAATTGAAAATTTGTGGGTCTCTCGGCAATTTCAGAAAAATTGGGGATTTGTGTGAAATCTGATTTTGATGCATTAGATGTGTTGAAAAATATTTTAGAAATGATTTAGAATCATCCAAAATTGTATTTGACAACTTTTGGACTAAAATAATCAATTTACAAAGTTTTGGGGCAATTCGGTAATTACTAAGAAATTTGATCTCTTGTGTAATTTTTCAGAATTTGATAATTGGATAATTAAATAAAAAATTTTATTTGATTGATCCGAGAAAAAGTTTTGAAATCGGAAAATTTTGATTTTCCGCGATTCCGCTGCGTTACCGATATTCCCCCTTAAAACCCCAACAAAATGGTATCAGAGCGAGTCTGATTCTGGACACCCCGATATGATTAGCCCTTTAAAATCTAATGCTTGTTCTTTTCTTTACTTGTTGCATGCATATATTTATTTAATTTGATTAAATAAATTAAAAGAATCTTTTATGGAATATCCCCGCTTAATAAGGTTTTAAAGTAACTGGTATTTGGAATACTTGTTTCTTGGTTCGCCTTGTCAATACGGTTTATAAATATTTTTCTTTGACTACATCCGAGACAGTGCCTCTGCTGTGAGGGTGTAGCCGATAGAGATTTATTTATGCCGGATGTATATAAGATACTAGATAAATTCAAGCGAAAGCGGAATCCTGAACGTGCCCTAGCTGTCAGGGTTACGCAAGTAACTTGAGTTTATCATTGACGAGTTTAACCTTGGTACGTCTCCTTGTGGGTCTGCCTCAGCAGCGACAACGAGAAACGACCGGGACCGGAACCCAGGAGTCACTAGTGAGTGATTGACAATGAGTTGTCTACCTGTGAATATACGTAGGCAAGACCGTGCCTCTGCTGTGAGTCGAAATATATTCATGGGGTCCTCTTCCCATTATGGAATTCGAGTTAATTATTGAATTCTCATTTTTTGCTGGGGATTACGGTATTACGTAAAATAGTGGGAGGCACTGCTAAGTTTAAAAATTCCTTAACTTAGGCAGTGTGTATTATTATGGAAATAGTCGCTTGTTTATTTTCCTTAATGTTGGAATTCTCTAAGCATCCCAAGATCATTTCAAGCAATGAAAATACAACGTGAATACAATGAGGGAGTTGCGGAATACTCACATCGATCGGTTGAGCGAGCGGTGGCGGTGGACAACAAAACTTTATTTTCTGCCCTCCTCCAAGTTCGGCAGTGAGCTATTTTGATCTCCTCAAATTCGACCATTGATGGCCTTAAAGCTCCAAGCTTTGTGATGAAATGATTCCATGCAAACGGGTGGGTTTCCCTAGCACCTTCGTAAGACCCTTTGAGTGCTAGCTCTTGATGTTTTTGCCACAAAAACACCATGGTTCCTCCTTCATTGTCATGGCAGTTCACTGTGAAAAAGAAGAAGAAATTTTTCCATTTTGGGCGTGTGAGAGAGATGAAGAAGAAAGAGAGAAAGTGTTGTGTGAGTTGTTAGAAGAAAAGTGTATCTAATACATAAAATATTAAATTCAAAATTCAATTACCAAAAGTCAAATATCAATTAAAAATTGATAAATGTCTTTCAATCTTTCAAAAGCTTTTCCAACAAGTCACATCAATTAATCAATCAAATGACAAGTAGTCACATCACTCAAAGTGACTAATTGTAGGCATTGCATTTTTGCATGTGAAACCCGATGATGAGTCTCAGTTGGAGGCACTACCTTTTTAGTTAAGGATATGGCGGGAAAGGGTCGTCGGAAGGGAATCGGTATTTCATTATATCCTTGTTCACTTATTTAGCGTCAAGCTCACTTGTTGGACCTCATTTTAGATCACCTTTGGCGCAGAAAAAAAAAACAAAACCCTTTTAATCTGGCCCATACACGCCTAAACCACTCACCAAGCCAAACCAATCCCACACCACATCTAGCCCACACGCCCACCATGACTAGGCCCAACGCCCATCACCCTAAATTACACCCAAATTAAATAAAATATTAAATTAAATATTAATTAGATAATGTAATTGAATTAAATAAAATAATTAAACCATTTACCAATTAAATAAAACATAAAATTTTATCATACCTAATTTAGATAAACCAAATATATTAACTTCCTAACTAAAAAAAATCACATGCTAAATTGAAAAGATGTTATGCCTAATTAAATCACTCATAACCAATTTAAATATATTGACTTCCTAATCTAAACCAATCTTGTCTCCATCAAATCCTTTGCTTTCCTTCTTAGACACTAAATCAAATCCCTTCCTTATGAGACAAGGAGAAGCCCTAGCCCTTCTCTATATAAACAACCCCTAACCAAGACATGCATTCCCCTAGCTCATACACACAACACACACGCAAATTACAGCAAGAAACCCTAGACACTACACACAAATCACAAAAAGAAAGAAGCAACAAAATTTCTCTCCATCTCATCCACTCTCACCACCGAATACCCATCCCTTAGATAGCCCCATTTGCCGCATCTTTAGCCGCCTTTCACAGCCCTTATCCACACTAAAATAAGCCTCAAATACAGTCCTAAAGTCGCACAAAATAGCCCCAAAACACCTGCCCCCCCACTGCACACCAAAACAGTCACAATTGACGCCATTACTGCCCCAAAAAACTGACATTAAACAGCCCATGTACTGCACGCCTAAATCACTCCGAACAGCAGCCCAAATCCAATTAAAACAGTCCCTAAAATCCTTAAAACAGTAACATAAAAAACTGCACTTATAATCCCGAAAATAATCACAAAAACTGCACTTAAAACCTTTAGAAAACAACCAAAACAGTCCGTTGAAACGTCAAAACAGTGACCTAAACAGTGAATGGAAAATACAGAGGAAACAGCAGCAAAACGGAGGCCAAACAGCAAGCAAAACAGAAAAACAGTGAGCTAAGACGCTAAACCAGTGAACCGGAGAAGTTGAGGAGCTTTACCATTCCGATTTCCGTGAAACGCAAGTCCGAAAATCGGCAAAAAATGTTAGACCTGAGGGTATTTTCTACATTCTTTTTCTGTTTTATTTTTATTATTTATTGAATATTGTTCGAATGATTGTTATGTTGAAATGCATGTTGTGGCACTTGAGTAGATAAATATGCATGTATTACGAAATATTGTATGTTGTGGCCTTGGAATAAAATGAAAGATGTGTCAACTCTCGCGGTATATCGGATGGAAACTCGGACATAAATTTCATAACCGATTCCGAATGGACGGTAGTATGATCTGTACTCGGGATACAACTCCAAGTACCGCTTGAGTAAACGGCACCATCTTTTGTTTTATATTACTTTGATTTATTTATTTTTCGTCATTTGAATTCCGCATGTTACTTTTTATGCATGACGCAATCGAGCGAATGGGCTTAGTAAGTCGGATTAAAGGTCCCCTATTTGGAGGGGTTAAAATCCTTTACCACGACGTTTTGCCGCGTCGGTTAATGTGTGTTCGGTTGGATGTAAGATATGTTCAATTGGGCATACTAAGTTTGATATTATTGTCTTTATTTTTGTATGCATGACGCGATCGAGTGCATGGGCTTACTAAGTCGGATTAAAGGTCCCTTATTTGGAGGGGTTAAAATCCTTTACCACGATGATTTGCCGTTCTGGTTGATGTGTGTTCGGTTGGATGTAAGATATATCCAATCGGGCATACTAAGTTTGATATTATTGTCTTTATTCTTTCTATGCATGATGCGATCGAGCGCATGGGCTTAGTAAGTCGGATTAAAGGTCCTCTTTTGGAGGGGTTAAAATCCTTTACCACGACGGTTTGCCGCACTGGTTGATGTATATTCGTTTGAATGTAAGATGTGTTCAATCGGGTATACGAAGTTTCATATAGTTATCATTGTCTTTGTACGCATTGTAATGAAATGGCGCATGGGCTTATTGTGTTGGATTAAAAGGTTCTCCATTTGGGGGAAGAAAAAAACCTAAAAGGCTACCTTACCACGATATTTGCCGTGTCTTTCATCTATTGATTGCATCATCTATCCATGTCTTGGCTCGACCTATTGTCATTGGTGTACCCATATTCTCAGCCCTTGCACTTTCCTTTATTCACGTAAAATAAAACCAAGATACATGCACGCCCAGCCTCATCACACATATACCCCCTTTAGCCAATTCACACAAGTCAGTCCCCTCTCACGTACTGCCAAACACAGTCTCACGCATGTAGTACACTTCCCCCACTGCCTAAAGAGCCCACAAACGCGTCACAACCTGCATAAAATCCTTTAGCCCCACTCACGCCACTGTCCCATACTCACGAGTCACCGTAAACCCACGCAAACACCCTCACTGCACTGCCCCTAAATCACGGACACTTGAACCTTCAACACCCACAAGCCATTCGCCTCACTCATAAGACCCCACCCTAAACGCCACCTATTAGCCTCAGCCCGCACGTAAAGGCAGCTATACCATTCATGCATGTATTATGAAATCCCATATAGTCATTCTTATCTTTGTACGCATCGTAATGAAAAGCATGTTTATTCCATTGGTTGCATCATTTACCTTAGTCTTGGCTTAACGTAGTATAATTAATATATCCATGTTATGATAGCATTTGAGTATTATTTCTTGTAGTATATCAGATGGAAACCCAGACATAAATTTCGTAGCCGATTTCGAATGGACGGTAATGCGGTCTGTACTTGGGATACAATTCCACGTACCACTTGGAAAAGTGCTCACATGTGTGTTTGTGTCCATATTAGTTTTCTTCTTTTGCACCACATCATAACATGCTTACTTTAATGCCTAATTGCATCATTAAGTGTCTTTTTGAATTATGTACTTGGTTGACTCTTTTATGTGTGCATGGACATGTAATGGCTATTTGTTTATGATATGTCTATGAAATCACATGTTCGCTATTATTTGATTCGCCTTTATGTGTGCGTGTGTGGTTAGTGTGTGCTTGTGTTTCCATGAATACAATATGCCAATGAAGTTGTATGTTCGTTGCTACTTTGATGTACTTTCAAGCATGCAATCTTAGATGTGAAATATATGCAAATTTAGGGTAAGTTTTATTTTTGGCATATGGATTTAGAAGCATGATACTCTTGAAATAAGTGTTACTTAAGCTTGATTAAATTATTACACAAATCCTTTCATTACAAGTGACATAAGTAAGGGACCATTCCGAACCCAACGGTTTGAGGTCTTCCCTTGCGAGGGGTGAGTGCGGCCTTAAATCTCATTTTCCCGGTTCACGCCGGGTGGCGACTCCATTATTCTCCGGTTTAGTCCCCCATGGCTACTCCGTACTCCCGACTAGGCCGCGAGCCTATAACAGCATGCGTCGCCCAGTTTCTGTATCCCATAGTCTGGCGACTCCACTGGGGTAGAGAATTGGCCCCGAAATATTGTCTTGTAATGTTTGGATTTATGTTCTAATTGACCGTGTCTATAATGGATAAAATGGGGGTTTAATCAATGGCATTTTGAGGTTAGGTAATGGTTTGGTGTCTTTCTTCATTCACTACCTTCCCAGAAGGAAAAGTTGTGAAGGCACCTATATGGCCATCTACTCGTAGCCTATTGTGATGGACTAATTTGGAGGACTCGTTGTTTATTCCTGTCACCAAGGGATAAGAGCCTAAGAGGCTACGATACTTAAGAGAGCCTCGCTCCACCCTCCATCTGGGGAATCTACAATGGGAAATCCATTTGACAGTCAGTCACACACCATAGCTCATTGGCACGTACCTTAGTGTATAAAAAAGGGTGCGCTCACTTGGTCGCTCGAACCCCTTATTGGGGAGGCCTAGTTGTGGGCCATCCTTCGCCGGTGAGAGCCTTTGTCTACACTCTTGCGAACCCACCCATAGACCGGGGTTGTATGGTTAAAGTAACAATTATTTCCTTGGGTATGTGCTTGTGGACCATCCTTATTTGGATGGAGTTGGACTATTGTCAGAAATGCGGACTTGCTGGGCCATTTAAACTGGGGCGAGTTCGTATTTTATGACCATTAGGCACAAAGCTTATGAAATGTTGATGGGCAATTCTGTAGAAATCATTGTTTTATGTTTGCATTATCTTTCTTTTATGCTTGTGTTTGGGAACATCGTCGTTTGGATCCATTTGGACCATTTGTCATGGGATATAGTCTTGTTGGGCCATTTAAATTGGGACAAGAACGTATTTTATGACGATTAGGCCAAAGGCTTCTAAGTGATTGATGGGCCACTTTGTGCTTGTGTTCGGAACATTACCATTTGGATTTAGTTGGGCTTCTTCCCATGAGATGTGAATTCGTTGGGCCATTTAAACTGGGACGAGTTCGCTCCTATGACAGTTAGCCCAAAAGCTTCTAAAATGATAACGGGCCGATTTGTTTGAAAATTTTAGTTGATTTAATATGTTATATATGTTACATGCATCTCGTGCACCTCACACATACATATATCATTTTAACACCCTCTATGTCTTAGAAAGGCATCATAGATTCCTGTTGGGTTAGAAAAGAGGGAAGACTCACCAAAATACCGAGAACAGAGTGAATCAGATATTGAGGTATCCCGTATGGATCAGTTGAAAAAATAGTCTCACCAAGATTACTGAACAGTTGCAAGCCTTGACTACTGCTGTGGCTGTATGGTATGGCTGTGCCCCGTACTGGGGGAAATTCTGAGAATGTGAGGCGTGAGGAGCCTCCGAATGGGTTTGGGGATGATATCCCCACTTTTGATGATGATATGCCAGAGTATGCAGCATGCAGAGTACCTGGGTCTCAGGCAGAGTTACAGAAGCTCTGGGATCAGGTTGAGTCAGTTACCCGCAAGATGAGGGGTAAGAATGAGGATTTGCTGGATTATGCCACATTGACTTTCGAAGAACAGTTGCCGGCACAGTTCAAGATGCCCAACATGGCAAAATTTAACGGGAATGGGGATCCAATGGTGCATCTCTGACAGTTTGTATCAGTCATTAGTTCAGTTGGCCTGTCTCAGCGCCAAGTGCAGAAGATGTTTGGAATGTCGCTCGAGGGAGCTCCCGTGGTGTGGTACCACGGTTTGGAGAAGAAAGTGAAGGAAGATTGGAGGGAGTTGGCTGATGCCTTCCTGAAGCAGTATGTCACTGACCTAGAGATCGATCTGTCACTCCGTGATCTGGAGAATGTCAAGCAAAATCGGAGGAGATTTTAAGGAGTATGTGGACCGATGGAGGAGGTCAGTTGTTGAAAATGCAGACTAGGCATTCGGAGAAGGATCTATTAAAATGATTATCAAGGGCAAAGCCCTCCATTTACAGCAAGTTGAGGAGGATGACCTCCATGATTACAGACTTTCGGCAGTTGAGGGAAACTGTCATGGATATTGAGGAAGAAGAGGCCGAGAATAGAAAATTCTATGGTCTGAACAGGAGGCCCATTGGCGACACATCGGGAACAAAGCCCGTTTCTGCTGAGATTACCGCTATCCGGAACCGGAGATTTTCCAACTTGGGAAGACCCCTGTCAAATGTGCTAGAGAAATTGAAGAGGCAAGGGCTCTTAAAACCCTTGGAAGCCAAACCATTACCTAATCCCCCACCATCACATTATAACCTAAGCCTTTACTGTCACTTTCACCAACAAAAGGGCCATGACACCGACAACTGCGCCCAACTCCGCCATGAAATCCAAGACCTGATAGACTCTAAGAAAATACCTGACCCAGAAATAGAACAGCCTGACACACACAGAAACCCCTTACCCAACTACCGTGACGTACCACCACCAGCCTATCTCATCAATTCTGGCCTCCCAGAAGACCTTGTCCTAAAATCCTTTCACCCTCAAGCCTTTTGCCTGGGAATCTGGGATAATACTAGTGAAGATGAGGCTGAGCAGGGGGAAAACTTTTGGCTTGATTTCTCTAGCAGTGATGAGGAAGAAGTGAGGGGAATGACGCGCATCGGTCATTTTTACAATGATATGGTAGAAAAGGGTAAGAAAGTTTTTACAGATGGTAGAGAAGTGGTTGAGACTGCAGAAAATACTGATGGGGATATAGTGCTGAGGCAATTGAGGAAGACTAGAGCACAAGTGAGTATTTGGGAACTGTTATGTGCATCTCGGGAGCATAGGCAGGCCATGGTTGAGGACTTGAGCAAGATTGTGGTACCGGAAGATGCCAACCCTGCAATGTTTGTTGGGTCAGTTCAGAAAGAAGCTTTGCATATATCTTTTTCTGAGGATGAACTCCCGGTGGAAGGAAGAAATCATAATAGGCCTCTATTTATCAGGGCCGAGGTAAGGGGCAAGAGAACTTCATGTGTGATGGTGGATGACGGTTCGTCCATCAATGTGTGCCCGCTGAAAATTCTGGCAAGATTAGGTATGAAAGCAACAGACTTGGACCCCTCCAGCATGACTATTAAGGCTTATGATGACAGTAAAATGGGAGTTGAGGGTACTTTTGTGGCTATGGTCAAGGTAGGCCCGATTGAAGATGAAGTTGAGTTCACGGTACTGGACAATCCTGGCTACTTTGGCCTTATTGTTGGGAAGGCCTTGGTTTCACAAAATTGGGGGTGTGCCTTCCACTTTACATCAGATGATCAAGTTCTCGTATGAGGGAGAAGTTGTTACTATCCGGGCTGAGATAGATAATGCCGTGGCCGCCTTGGAGATACAACCTTTCACGAGGTTTCAGGTGTCAGCTACTTTTGAAGAGTGGGTGGATCCTATGGTGGCTAGGATAATGAAAAAAATGAAGTTTGAGCCGGGTGAAGGTTCAAAATTACCAGATTTCAGAGGATAGACTACTCGGAAGGGTTTGGGGTACAAGTCTGATGAAGAAAAGCCGAAGGTCAAGAAAATGAGCCTGAAACTGATGGAATGTTTTGTGAAAGCTTCAGGATATTAAGGGGAGCCTGAGCCTGTGGAAGTTAATGGAATTGTGGTACCTGGGTTTGAGATCTTCCAGGATATGTTGGGTAAGAAGCCGATAGTTGAAGAAATTGTGAAGAAAGAAGAAGAAAATTGGGAGGAATAACTGATGAAGTTAGAGAGCCTGACTCTGGGAGAGGACAAAAAACCTGAAGAAAACCTGGTTGCAGAGGAAGAAGTGTCTATAGATGATGAAGACATTTACCTTCTGATTTGTTTGAATGTACTTCCGCATTATCCAATAATAAAGCATTTCTTTTGCTTACTTGCCTGAGTCATTTCCATTTACTCTGCACGAATCACGCATATTTGATATCAGTTCGGCCAGAACTACTGCATTTAACTTGGGTACGCTTGAGAACCCCAAGGAAATTCTGATTGCAAGTGAAGTTACCTCTGAAGAGAGGGAGAAACTAGAAGAAGTGTTGGTCAGATATGCCAAAGTGTTTGCTTGTCCTATGAGGACATGCCTGGGGTAGACAGAAACATTGCCCAGCACACAATACCACTTATCCGAATATGAGGCCAGTAAAACAGAAACTCCGACGGATGAGACCAGAGTGGCTAAGAAAGTCAGAGAGGAAGTTAAGAAACAGATAGATGTGGGGTTCCTGGAAGTAGTAAAGTATCCTGAGTGGTTGCCTAATATAGTGCCGGTGCCAAAGAAAGATGGAAGGTCAGAATGTGTGTAGACTACAGAGATCTCAACAAGGCTTGTCCTAAAGATGATTTTCCTCTGCCGCATATAGATGTTCTAGTTGATAGTGCGGCTTTATCCGCTATGTATTCATTTGCAGATGGGTTTTTAGGTTACAATCAGGTTCTCACGGCTGAGGAAGACAAACACAAGACTGCAATTGTTACTGAGTGGGGTACTTATTGTTACAAGGTAATGTCGTTTGGGCTTAAGAATGCATGAGCTACTTATCAGCGGATGGCCACTACACTTTGCCATGACTTGATGCATAAAGAGGTTGAGGTGTATGTGGATGACATGATGGTGAAATCAGAGACAAGGGTTGTGCATATCGAAGCACTGGAAAGGTTCATTCAGAGAGTTGACAAATATAACATGCGGCTTAATCCCAAGAAATGTGTGTTTGGGGTGACATCAGGGAAATTGCTTGGTAATACAGTGGGAATGGGCGGAATAGAGGTAGATTCTGAGAAGATCAAAGCAATCACAGAAATACCTGCACCGAAGACAAAAAGAAGTCAGAGCATTCTTGGGGAAGATTCAGTACATCAGTCGGTTCATTGCCAAGTTGACATCCGTATGTGAGCCTATCTTCAAACTGTTGAGAAAACAGCCAGTGAGATGGAATGAACAATGTTAGATAGCCTTCGACAAAATCAGAGTACTTGGTAAAGCCTCCTGTATTGAAACCTCTGAGACCGGGTAGACCTTTGATATTATATTTTGCTATAGTTACTGAAGCACTGGGGGCAATGATGGTTGAGGCAGATGAGTCACGGTAGAACATGCAGTCTATTATCTGAGTAAGAAAATGCTCCCGTATGAGGCTCGGTATCAAGAAGTAGAGAAGATATGTCTTGCCATGGTATGGGCTTCCAGAAAGTTGCGACATTATTTTCAGTCTTACAAGATCCAGGTAGTGGCAAAGGAAAATCCTCTAAATATCTTCATTCAGTGCCTTCACTAGTGGGAAAATTGGGCAGATGGTTGGTATTGCTGAAAGAGTTTGACATGAGTATCTCACCTCCAAAGTGATCAAAGGGCGAGCAGTAGCAGAGTTTCTGGCATTGCAACCTGTTGAGGGGGATCAATATAAGTTTGAATTTCCAGACGAAGAGATCCAAGCAATACAGTTCAGAGATGGAAGATGTATTTTGACGGAGCAGTGAATTACAAGGGAGTCGGAATTGGGATCGTGATAGTGACCCCGAGGGAGAGACTTTGCCTTGGCCAAAAGGTTGACATTCAGAGTGACTAACAACATGGCCGAGTATGAAGCACGTGCGAGACCCATATCAGCTTGGGGGCGAGACCCTATCAGGTTGAGGGCGAGACCCACATCGTCAGCAGTTTTTGGATGCGTCCTATGGTCGGGTACCCCTGTTGACAGTTACAGTTCTGGGATGCGTCCCAGGGTCGAGGGCCCAGTGCATCATCAGTTGTAGTTCCGGGATGCGTCCCAGGGTCGAGGCCACTACATCATTTGT
This sequence comes from Zanthoxylum bungeanum, assembly GCA_019454045.1. Taxonomy (NCBI): domain Eukaryota; kingdom Viridiplantae; phylum Streptophyta; class Magnoliopsida; order Sapindales; family Rutaceae; genus Zanthoxylum; species Zanthoxylum bungeanum. Next base: position 40,700 of record SKCR01050305.1, read on the forward strand.
TCTAGGGCGATGCCCTCATTTCCAGCGGTATCGGGATGCGTCCCAGGGTCGGTCGAGAGTGCCCCCGTTGTCAGTTGGCAGTTATTGGGATGCGTCTCAGGATCGAGTCCACTGTAACATCAACTCAGCTCGAGGCAGCAGACGAGCCAGGTAAGTGAAAATGCATTGCATAACTTTTGATAGGATTGTTCAAGTCACACACTGCACAGTCCCATCAAAGTGGGGGCGACTGTAGGCATTGCATTTTTGCATGTGAAACCCGATGATGAGTCTCAGTTGGAGGCACTACATTTTTAGTTAAAGATATTTCGGAAACGGTCGTCGGAAGGGAATCGGTATTTCGTTAGATCCTTGTTCACTTATTTAACGTCAAGCTCACTTGTTGGACCTCCGTTTAGATCACCTTTGGCCCAGAAAAAAAAAACCAAACCCTTTTAATCTAGCCCATACACGCCTAACCCACTCACCAAGCCAAACCAAGCCCACACCACATCTAGCCCACACGCCCACCATGACTAGGCCCACACGCCCATCACCCTAAATTACACCCAAATTAAATAAAATATTAATTAGATAATGTAATTGAATTAAATAAAATAATTAACCATTTACCAATTAAATAAAACATAAAATTTTATCAAACCTAATTTAGATAAACCAAATATATTAACTTCCTAACTAAACAAAATCACCACATATAAATTAAAAGATGTTATGCCTAATTAAATCACTCATAACCAATTTAAATATATTGACTTCCTAATCTAAACCAATATTGTCTCCATCAAATCCATTGCTTTCCTTCTTAGACACTAAATCAAATCCCTTCCTTGTGAGACAAGGAGAAGCCCTAGCCCTTCTCTATATAAACAACCCATAACCAAGACATGCATTCCCCTAGCTCATACACACAACACACACGCAAATTACAGCAAGAAACCCTAGAACTACACGCAAATCACACCAAGAAAGAAGCAACAAAATTTCTCTCCATCTCCTCCACTCTCACCACCGAATACCCATCCCTTAGACAGCCCCCTTTGCCGCATCTTTAGCCGCCTTTCATAGCCCTATTCCACACCAAAATAAGCCTCAAATACAGTCCTAAAGTCGCACAAAATAGCCCAAACATTGCCCCCCACTGCACACCAAAATAGTCACAATTGACGCCATTACTGCCCCAAAAACCTGACCTGAAACAGCCCCTGTACTCCACGCCTAAATCACTCCGAACAGCAGCCCAAATCCACTTAAAACAGTTCCTAAAATCCTTAAAACAGTAACATAAATAACTGCACTTATAATCCCTAAAATAATCACAAAAATTGCACTTAAAACCTTTAGAAAACACCCAAAATAGTCCGTTGAAACGTCAAAATAGTGACCTGAACAGTGAGCGGAAAATACAGAGGAAACAGCAGCAAAACGGAGGCCAAACAGCAAGCAAAACAGCAAAACAATGAGCTAAGATGCTAAACCAGTGAACCGAAGAAGTTGAGGAGCTTTACTCTTCCGATCTCCGTGAAACGCAAGTCCAAAAGTCGGCAAAAAAGGTTAGACCTGAGGGTATTTTCCACATTCATTTTCTGTTTTACTTTTATTATTTATTGAGTATTGTTCACATGATTGTTATGTTGAAATGCATGTTGTGGCCCTTAAGTAGATAAATATGCATGTATTAAGAAATATTGTATGTTCTGGCCTTGGAATAAAATGAAAGATGTGTCAACTCTCGCGGTATATCGGATGGAAACCCATACATAAATTTCATAGCCGATTCCGAATGGACGGTAGTATGATATGTACTCGGGATATAACTCCACGTACCGTTTGAGTAAACGGCACCTTCTTTTGTTTTATATTGTTTTGATTATTTATTTTTCGTCATTTGAATTCTGCATGTTACTTATTTATGCATGACGCAATCGAGCGAATGGGCTTAGTAATTCGGATTAAAGGTCCCCTATTTGGAGGGGTTAAAATCCTTTACCACGATGATTTGCCATGCCAGTTGATGTGGTTTTCGGTTGGATGTAAGATATGTTCAATCGGGCATACTAAGTTTGAAATTATTGTCTTTATTTTTGTATGCATGACGCGATCGAGTGCATGGGCTTAGTAAGTCAGATTAAAGGTCCCCTATTTGGAGGGGTTAAAATCCTTTACCACGATACTTGCCGCGCCGGTTGATGTGTGTTCGGTTGGATGTAAGATATGTCCAATCGGGCATACTAAGTTTGATATATTGTCTTTATTCTTTGTATGCATGATGCGATCGAGCGCATGGGCTTACTAAGTGATTAAAGGTCCCCTATTTGGAGGGGTTAAAATCCTTTACCACGATGCTTTACCGCGCTGGTTGATGTATATTCGTTTGAATGTAAGATGTGTTCAATCGGGTATACGAAGTTTCATATAGTTATCATTGTCTTTGTACGCATTGTAATGAAAGGCGCATGGGCTTACTGTGTTGGATTAAAAGGTTCTCCATTTGGGGGAAGAAAAGCCTAAAAGGTTACCTTTACCACGATATTTGCCGTGTCTTTCATCTATTGATTGCATCATCTATCCCTGTCTTGGCTCGACCTATTGTCATTGGTGTACCCATATTCTCAGCCCTTGCACTTTCCTTTATTCACGTAAAATAAAACCAAGATACATGCACGTCCAGCCTCATCACACATATACCCAATTTAGCCAATTCACGCAAGTCAGTCCCCTCTCACGTACTGCCAAACACAGTCTCACGCATGTAGCACACTTCCCCCACTGCCTAAAGAGCCCACAAACGCGTCACAACCTGCATAAAATCCTTTAGCCCCACTCACGCCACTGTCCCCTACTCACGAGTCACCTTAAACCCACGCAAACACCCTCACTGCACTGCCCCTAAATCGTGCACACTTGAACCTTCAACACCCACAAGCCATTCGCCTCACTCATAAGACCCCACCCTAAACGCCACCTATTAGCCTCAGCCTGCGCGTAAAGCCAGCTATACTGTTCATGCATGTATTATGAAATCCCATAAAGTCATTCTTATCTTTGTACGCATCGTAATGAAAAACATGTTTATTCCGTTGGTTGCACCATTTACCTTAGTCTTGGCTTAACGTAGTATAATTCATATATCCATGTTATGATAGCAGTTGAGTATTATTTCTTGTAGTATATCGGATGGAAACCCAGACATAAATTCCGTAGCCGATTCTGAATGGACGGTAATACGGTCTGTACTTGGGATACAATTCCACGTACCACTTGGATAAGTGCTCACATGTGTGTTTGTGTTCATATTAGTTATCTTCTTTTGCACCACGTCATAGCATGCTTACTTTAATGCCTAATTGCATCCTTGAGTGTCTTTTTGCATTATGTACTTAGTTGACTCTTTTATTTGTGCATGGACATGTAATGGCTATTTGTTTATGATATGTCTATGAAATCACATGTTTGCCATTATTTGATTCGCCTTTATGTGTGCTTGTGTGGTTAGTGTGTGCTTGTGTTTCCATGAATACAATATGCCAATGAAGTTGTATGTTCGTTGCTACTTTGATACTTTCAAGCATGCAATCTTAGATGTGAAATATATGCAAATTTAGGTGTAAGTTTTATTTTTGTGCATATGGATTTAGAAGCATGATACTCTTGAAAATAAGTGTTACTTAAGCTTGATTAAATAATTACACAAATCCTTTCATTACAAGTGACATAAGTAAGAGACCATTCCAAACCCAACGGTTTGAGGTCTTCCCTTGCGAGGGGTGAGTGCGGCCTTAAATCTCATTTTCCCGGTTCACGCCGGGTGGCGACTCCATTATTCTCCGGTTTACTCCCCCGTGGCTACTCCGTACTCCCAACTAGGCCGCGAGCCTAGAACAGCATGTGTCGCCTGACCGGCGTAAACACATATGTATAACGCAAGCGCACGTATCGTTCAAGTAGTATAAAAATATCGATCCCACGAGGACTTAATATCTAAACTATTAATTTTATGAGGTCAAATGATTACTAATATCTAACAAGTTGATTGATTGATTTGAAATGGTGACGATTCTAAATTTAAAAAAACAATTAAATAAAATTGTCGAAAATAGGTTTAAGAAAATTCAATATTAAAAACTATATAGGGTTGTGATTTCTTCCAATATCATTTTAAAGATGAAGTGGTTATCTTAAAGTTGGGTAACATATTGATTATTAACCTGGAACACAAAAATTATGTGTAAGCCTCTGTCGATAGTCAGAAACAAATACCCAGTTTAACCCAATTGAACCATATGTCTATGTCAACCAAATTATCTGGATTCATTAAGTTAAGTTCCAATTATGGCTACCCCCGCCCGACAGGTATATTCCTATCCTGTAAGGAAATCTATTAAAGGGTTATCTATCCTCAAGGAAGATCGTGGCTATTGAGTTAAGGCTGAAACCTAAAATCCGTATGTCTAGTTCATTTTAGATTACCAGATCAATTTTATTAATGGCCAGTTAATGAAAAAGCATTAAGTTTAAGACTCAATAAATAAATCTTTATATTACCCAATCTATAATCTAACCCTTATAAAATGGTGATATTGGATTTCATCACAACCCCAGATAACTAATTTAGTTACAACACATAACTAGGGCTAGTAAAAACTTGAAAATAAAAGACATAAAGTAAAAATACGGTAAAGTAAATACTGAAAAGTAAATTACAATAAAATAAAATGCTAAGGTAAAGGAATTACTTTAACTACTACTAATTTAGATATCTCCCATAAAATAATATATAAACTTGTGATAATATTACCAACCGACCAATCTGGCGGTATCCTGATTAAGTCAAATTAAGTCCAACCAGCCATTAAGGCGGTAATATTTGTCCATAAACCAGCCATAAAGGCGGAACCAAAATTAAATTACCAACCGACCAATCTGGCGGTATCCTTGATTAGTCAGGTTTAAACCAGATTAAGATTAAATTACCAACCGACCATTAAAGCGGTATCCTTTTTAAGTCAATATTTTAAATAGTGAATATATTATTTTTAGGGAGATTAATCTAAATAGCAATAGTAAAAAATTACCTTTCACCATAGCTGGGGAAGTTACCTCCTCATGGTGAATAGTAAAAACTGTAAAAAGTAAAGAAAGTAAATTACTATTATTACAAAAAGTAATTAAAATTATTACAAAACTAAAACTAAAAATAAAAAAAAACTTAGAGAGAAGAAGAACTCCATATTTACATCAAAGAAATGGAGAGAATGGTGCACTGAATTCTGAAATCTCGAGCTCAATTTATAGGCCTCGGTAGGATCCAGCGTCGCGACCCAGGTCCTCAGCGTCGCTACGCCAGATTTGTCGACGTGGCCCGCTCTGGTTCGCTGGTTTGAAGATTCTGGATAAGCTGATAAGGTGACACGTGGCATAGTGGTTGGGCTTCAATTATTGTGACACGTGGCGGCTTCTGATTGGTCGCTGAGATTCTTATCCGCCACGTGTCAGATAAGGATTAGATACTCAATTATTGATGCTGACGTGGCAATGACGTGGCGGTGACATGGCGACGATGTGGCGGTGACGTGGCGACACGTGGCGATACGTGGGAAAGAGACTGTCGGCACCATAGAATTGCGACACGTGTCACTTTCTGATTGGCTGATGATGATGTGGCACGACACGTGGCAATTTTGACTTGTTGACTTGCTGACGTGGCTGATGACATGGCGGTGACATGGCGACGATGTGGCGATGATGATGTCGGCACCGTAGGATGCGGACACGTGGCACGGCGCACGTTAGCAGATCGGCTGTGATGGTGACACGTGGCACGACGTATTTTTGCAAAGTCAAACTTTCTCAGATTTTGATTTGTGGACCCGGCGCACGTTAGCACTGTTCGGCGCATTTTAGACGTCGCGACGCTGAAAGCTTGGCGTCGCGACGCGCTTAAGACCAAAATATCCTGTTGACGCATTTTTGTCCGTTTTTGCCCCAAATTGCCTCAAATGTTTTCCAAACTTTATTTATCTGCAAAATAACACAAAAATACATCAAAATGTTCACAAAACTCGAGAAACTATACGAAATATTAGGTTAAATGAGTGGGAAATAGTGATAGATTTACCTCTCATCACACCCCCAAACCTAACATTTTGCTAGTCCTCGAGCAAAACATAGATTAAAATAACATAAATAAATTAACTAAGCCACTTTCGTAGGGATCACGGTTGCATTTAGCATATGCAACAAGCCTTTAAACCCTTAGGTGTCCCTAGTGGACGAGTTGTAGTCTCGTGTGGGTTTACAACAATGATACCCACAAACATTTTACAAAAGTAAAAAGTTAGTTAAAACTAATGCACACAAAAGAAAAAGACAAGCGAAAAGATAATAAAGAAGTTAGTGACTAATCAGGTGAAACTTCTACTCCAAGTTACTAGTTGTTTTGTTTTATTCTAAATTACCGAATAAGTAAATTCTCCGATTATATTTACCATTCTCCATATACACAGCCAACAAAATATTAATCAACTCATTTTTGCCCACAATAGTCATAAGTGCAGTTGATAAGAGAGTAATATTTTTGTCCTAAAGTTCTATCAGATTTCACACATTTTTTATAGCAATGGAATAATTTTTCTCATTTTTTTGATTTTTTCTTTGATTTTTTCTCTATTTTTTTTTTATTTACATACAATATCTTCCGTCTATGTAGCGAGTGTTGGGTCAGTGACTCCCAAACCAGTTGGCTTTAGGGCACCAGGTGTTAAGACACCCCTACAGACTTAATTACCCAGACTTCAGATATATATATTTTTGCAGCATCTTTGATCCATATAACGAGCTTTGTGCCAGTGACTCCCAAACCAGTTGGCTTTAGGGCACTAGGTGTTAAAACACCCTTAAAACTTAATAACTCGGATCTCAGACGTTTTTTTTTTTTTTACTCCATTGCTTTTTGAGATGTTTCCTCCAATTAAACTAGAGCACTGAATATTACAAACTTTTCAATTTTAGCTTATGTCCGTATGTTATTATATATGTTGATAATATCTATCAATTGAGCATATGAAGATTCCTTTTAGTCCATTTTAAGGAGAATTCACAAATTAAATAATTCAAAATAAAATAAACAAAAATAACTTGTTTCGAAAATAGGCTTGAGATATGTATCAGGAGTGGAAACTCCTTACTCAGCTATCTCTTACCAATTTCACCTTTTTAGTCAAATTAAAAACACAAAATATCTTGTAATTTTTGAAAAATTTTCAATTTTTTTGTAAATCAAAGAAAAATTTAGGACTAAAAATAAAAACAACACATACAACTAAAAACAAGGTACTGATCAACTAATTCCCTCCCCCAAACCTAAATGAGACATTGTCCCCAATGTCTTAAACAGTAAAAGAAGAGTTACGAAGGTCGTACCTGGTTAGCTGAAATCTACATGAAATTAAAGGTTAAGATCCAGATTAATCCGACGCCTCTTACCACGTTCATCCTCGGACCAATTTATCTTTGAAAGGATAGGGTCAACTTGTGGTTCATAGGCTATGAGTTGGTCTATTAGATCAGGAGCAGTTCTGGCAGTAAAGAAGAGTTCTTTCAAAGGTTTTGACACGAACCCATTTCTCCGAGCATCATCAAGAAACACACAAAGAAAATCATAAAATCCATCAACGTTAAACAGTCCAAGCGGTTTCTGGTGTATGTTCAGGTTCGCCCAAGATAATACTAAAAATATTTCCTCCAATGTACCCAAGCCACCTGGCAAAGCGATAAAAAGCATCAGCACGGTTAATCATTTCTACCAGTCGTTCAGACATACCTGGCACGATCAGTTCCTCTCCGTTTGATGATCCAATAAGATTTGCCTCTACCAAGGGTTTTGGAATGATTCCCAAAACATGACTGCCTCCTTCCTGTACAGCCTTTGAAACGATCCTCATAAGTCCAAGATTGCCTCCGCCATATATTAAGTGCATATTCCTTGCAGCAAAGACTCGACCCAATTCCTGTGATGCTTCTACGTATTGTGGTTTAGTTCCAACACTACTACCGCAAAACACACAAATGTTTTCAACTCGTCTTCTTGAAGTGGCTTCCATTTTTTACTCTAGATGTCTTCAAAAGTGTAATGATGAGTTGAATTTATAATACTTGAAAAGGGTGAGTAAAAATAGCACAAGTATCTTCCAAAGGACGATTAGTAGCAAAATAGTAAAATAGATCGTGATAGTCAACAAGATCTGGATCCTGTCGGAGAAAATAAAGAAATCAACAAAACAAATCACAATTATTAAAAAAAGACAAAAGATATAATATTTACAAGAAAAGTAACGGCTTGATTGACGTCTATACGTCAGGGACAAGCTTCCCATCCAATTTTCTTATAAATTGGCAAACAGGGTCTTTTGAGTCAGATTCCCAAGACTTAACAGTTGTCTTTCCTTTTGAATTGTGTATGTAATTTGCGAATGGCTATGTGAACATATCCACTGGGATGCGTCTCAAGAGTTGAAGATATTTCATCTACAAACTCCTTACTCAAGCCATCCCTAATGAATGTTAATTTTGTCTTCGCGATTATCAGACACCATTCCTAAAGAACGACAACGAGTGTTGCAATTAAATCGTGCACATTTGAAACAAACACCCATTTGCTTAGCTCTACGTTTCTTTGCATAGGTGCTTCTTCCAAAACCAGGCAGATGTGAAATAAAAGAGTCAGAAGACTCACCTACCAATCGGACTCGTGCTTCAATTACCCAACGAATATCATTAGGAATACCATGGATGTCAATAACCTCATCCGTTCCAAGCGAGCTTTGTATACTTTCATCAGAGATTTTTGAGGGAGAGAAGGATTGCTTGCTAAGATTTGCGAGCTTCTTCCATATTGAAATGACTAATCCTGCAAAATTAAACACAAAAATAAAACACACCAAATCACAATATATACACAAATTGCATGGGTTGCCTCCCTGCGGCGCTGAGTTAAAGTCGTCAGCTAGATGTGACTGCTCGATCATTTATGCTGGATCTGAAAGTGTGACACTTTCTTTTTGTTGCTCAAATGATTCTCCCCAGTAGTGCTTGACACGCTGGCTGTTAACTTTGAATGTGTTGTTGGTATTGGGATCCAGTAACTCAACAGCTCCATACGGTAAAACCTGAGTGATCACAAATGGTCCAGACCACCTAGATTTCAACTTTCCAGGGAAAAGTTTCAACCTTGAGTTGTACAACAACATCTTGGTTCCAACTGTCTGTGCACTATTTTTCGGTCATGCCATTTTTTTGTCTTTTCCTTGTACAATTTGGCGTTCTCATAAGCCTGTAGACGATACTCCTCCAATTCATTGAGTTGGTGAAGTCTTTTCTCTCCTGCAGCTTGTGAATCAAGATTCAACTTCTTCAGTGCCCAGTACGCCTTGTGTTCAAGCTCAACTGGCAGATGGCATGCTTTCCCGAACACCAATCGATATGGGGACATACCAATGGTGTCTTGTAAGCTGTTCGGTAGGCCCATAATGCATCATCTAGTTTTGTTGACCAGTCCCTCCTTGTTGATCCAACGGTTCTTTCTAGGATTCTCTTGATCTCCCTGTTTGAAAACTCAACCTGTCCATTTGACTGTGTAAACACACACGTATAACGCAGCGCACGTATCGTTCAAGTAGTATAAAAATATTGATCCCACGAGGACTTAATATCTAAACTATTAATTTTATGAGGTCAAATGATTACTAATATCTAACAAGTTGATTGATTGATTTGAAATGGTGACGATTCTAAATTTAAAAAAACAAGTAAATAAAATTGTCGAAAATAGGTTTTAAGAAATTCAATATTAAAAACTATCTAGGGTTGTGATTTCTTCCAATATCATTTTAAGATGAAGTGGTTATCTTAAATTGGGTAACATATTGATTTATTAACCTGGAACACAAAATTATGTGTAAGCCTCTGTCGATGGTCAGACAAATAACCCCAGTTTAACCAATTGAACCATATGTCTATGTCAACCAAATTATATGGATTCATTAAGTTTAAGTTCCAATTATGGCTACCCCCGCCCGACAGGTATATTCCTATCCTGTAAGGAAATCTATTAAAGGGTTATCTATCCTCAAGGAGATCAGTGGCTATTGAGTGTAAGGCTGAAACCTAAAATCCGTATGTCTAGTTCATTTTAGATTTACCAGATCAATTTTATTAATGGCCAGTTAATGAAAAGCATTAAGTTTAAGACTCAATAAATAAATCTTTATATTACCCAATCTATAATCTAACCCTTATAAAATGGTGATATTGGATTTCATTACAACCCCAGATAACTAATTTAGTTACAACACATAACTAGGGCTAGTAAAAACTTGAAAATAAAAGACATAAAGTAAAAATGCGGTAAAGTAAATACTGAAAAGTAAATTACAATAAAATAAAATGCTAAGGTAAAAGGAATTACTTTTACTACTACTAATTTAGATATCTCCATAAAATAATATATAAACTCGTGATAATATTACCAACCGACAATCTGGCGGTATCCTGATTAAGTCAAATTAAGTCCAACCAGCCATTAAGGCGGTATATTTTGTCCATACCAGCCATAAAGGCGGAACCAAAATTAAATTACCAACCGACCAATCTGGCGGTATCCTTGATTAGTCAGGTTTAAACCAGATTAAGATTAAATTACCAACCGACCATTATAGCGGTATCTTTTTAAGTCAATATTTTAAATAGTGAATATATTATTTTTAAGGGAGATTAATCTAAATAGCAATAGTAAAAGAATTACCTTTCACCCTAGCTGGGGAGTTACCTCCTCATGGTGAATAGTAAAATTGTAAAAGTAAAGAAAGTAAATTACTATTATTACAAAGTAATTAAAATTATTACAAAACTAAAAACTAAAAATTAAAACGAAACTTAGAGAGAGAAGAACTCCCTATTTACATCAAAGAAATGGGAGAGAATGGTACACTGAATTCTGAAATCTCGAGCTCAATTTATAGGCCTCGGTAGGATCCAGCGTCGCGACGCCAGGTCCTCAGCGTCGCTACGCCAGATTTGTCGACGTGGCACGCTCTGGTTCGCTGGTTTGAAGATTCTGGATAAGCTGATAAGGTGACACGTGGCAGAGTGGTTTGGCTTCAATTATTGTGACACGTGGCGGCTTTGTTGGAGTTTCTATAGGTCCCAAGATCAAACTCAAGCATGAATCATAAGTGAATACAACGACGGAAGTGCGGAATACTTACATCAACGTTTGAGCGACCCGAAGCAACACAAATTCTGATTTCTTCACTGGTTTGGGCGTGAGCAGTCCACTGTCACAGCTCACTGCAGATTCGGTTTTCATCATCAAAACAAGCTCAAAGCTTCGTCGTAGTGATTCCGGCTCATGGGTAAGCTTCCCTATCACCTTCGCATTGATCCCGGAGTGTGCTAGCACTCTTGATTTGCCACAAAACGCACTTGCTTCCCTCCATTTTTGCTTCTTAAATTCGACAGTTCACTGCCCTTTAGAAACCAGAAATGGCGTGAGAGATGAAGAAGAAGAAGAAGAAGAGAGAGAGGAGGGAAAATGTGTCTCACGGTTTAGTGTGTGTAATTTGTGTATCTAATACACATGAATTTCATTTGAAATTCATTTCACACATTTGGCTTTAATTGCCAACCACACACATCACTCATCACATCACTCAAGTCACATCAATTAATCAAGTCACATCACTCAAAGTGACAAGTGATTTGACGCTTGATGCGACTAGCGATTTGACGCTTGATTTGACGTGCCGCACTCGAATTCGAAATACGAATGCGCTCACAAATAATCTCGGGCTCGGATTCGCTAATTCTAAATTAACGAATTTTCTGTTGCGTCGTAATTAAATGATTACGCCTAGCGAAATCACTATTCACGTCGCTAACGAATTAATTCTAATTTTAATTCCGCGTCGAAATCCAATTTCGTTTAATAATCAAATATATTAATTAATCGATTAATTCCAAATTAATCAATCTCTCTTTTAATTGATATTTATCCCAGATAAAATATCTCTGTAATTAATCCCAGATTAATTTTCTCTTTCATCATATTAATCCCAGATTAATAAAAGTGCGAGTCATACGTCATCGGTGAATCTTTGGGAAGCGACCCAAGAGATCCCCAGATATATTGGCAGTCAAATCGGTCGTCGGACTATCCGAACACGTAAGTACCAAGTACTACGTTTTACCGATTTACTAGACAAGGTTGGCTTCTAGCAAAGCACCAAGTCTCCCCATTCTCCGGACATATTCTTATAAGAATATTTAAGATCTGTATCAAGCGTAGTATACCAATTGTTGAGCATATCGGCCCCAGTATCGGATAGTCACGTGCTAGGGCTGGGGCTGGATAAGTGTCTGCCCCGTCCGAAGCACATGTCGGATGTCTGGTAACATAGTCTCTATAATCGGATATTCATGACCTGGTCACAATATCCCGATTGGTTGCGCAACACTCAAGAGCACTAGTACCGTATCCTGCGTGACATCATCTCCACTATGACTGAAGTGATACTTCCGTCTTGACATCACACCCAATACACTACGACTCTCTGATAAACCCAGAAGTGGTGTACGCAGAACCGGTTAAAGCCCTGTACCACCAAGACCAAAGTCTATCGATTATCGTAAGTATTAGCGATGTAAGTCTCAGGTTAAGACTATACACACCTACCTTGATTTCGGCTCCCATAGACACATAGTCATAATACCAATGGGATTCCGAGGGGTCTATCCAGAGCGAAGCTGTTTCCCGTACCATCGGTGAAACACGACTCCTATCGCACTTGCATAAGTATCCGATACTTATATATATGAGATCTATGCCTTTGTGCCCTCACAACGCTCACAAGCGCAATACTAGCCTATTCTGCATTATCGATGTCTAGTCTCGATAATACTCCGGCTAGGGATATTTAATGATTAATCCTTCACGGACTGATACTGTCTCATATCATTCTCAATCCAGGAACTAATCATAGGGACCTCTCTTCATTTATATATCTATGGTGATCTAATCACAAATGATGAGAGTGCAATTTCCTTGTCACATAGTTAATTTGTACAACAACACCATGATCTGTACAAATAGTCACTCGAGTGTCTAACACCCGAACTATGTACGGTTCGCTCAAATTGCTGAGAAAAGATTTTTGTTAGCGGATTTGCATGATTATCGTCTGACGCGATTTACACGATCATCACATCGCCATGATGTATGATCCGAACGAATCAGATGAATATCGAAGTATATATCTGGATCGTCGATGAGACCATTAATTCTTTAGCCTGTGCTGACGCCTAGCTCAGCCGCTAACAGAACTATATCTAATCTAATTAGATTTATTATCGATCCAAATGGCTTCTATTGCTGCCTCAGCTGCAGCAATAATCCGCATTTGTTGTTTATTCGGCAACAGTTATCTTGCTCGGAATATTTCCAGCTCACTGTCCCGTTATTCAAACTTTTATAGTACCGCAGTATTTACCGGTTTGGAAACTTGCAGCAGTGATCCTAGTCACTTCAAGTTCTCCTACTCCATAATTTAAGACAGCATCTTTAGTTCTCTAAGATACTAACAGATGTTCTTAACTTCAATCCAGTGACTATCACTTGGATTGTCCTGATTGTGACTCCATATGCTCAAAGCGTATGAGACACCAGGTTATGTACATTATTCAATGTACAATTTCTCAGAGAGTGTTAACAACTCCAAATCTAGCCCAGTAGATCTTTATTCTTGAATAAAGGTTGTTACTCCCAAGAATTCTACGGAGAATTTCTATGAAAGAATATCTATGAAAGCCAAGCTTTCACCAATTGCTTTATTGGGAATTTCACTGTCAGTGCGCTCCCACTAACTCCTTATATACACAAGAATTATTTCGTTTTGAATTAATCATAAACCATTATGATTACATCAAAACGTCAGTTCCAAGAACCTTATGCTTGCTTCAATCCAAACATGGATCGAATAACCCGCAAACCTTGTTTTCGGTTATACAAAATCGTCAGGATGTTGTAAGAATCCTCCAAAAGGTTTCCTTTTCAGTAAAGCGATTTTCCCGTAAAGCTGTCATATTTCATAAATGAAAACAGCAGCTTTAGCAAGCATTATCCAAATGGATTAACCGTGGCAACAGTTAAAAGGTTTGAATCGTAATCAACACAATGTTGATAACGATACCTTTCATCACAAGCCCAGCTGTGTACGTTGGACATTGCCATCCATGTATGTCTTCCTTGAAGACTTATACAGTACCAATAGGCACAATGCCTTGTGGTACATCAACTAGTATCTAAACTTGTTGATATACATGGAATCCATTTTGAACGTCATGACACTTTGTCATGATAGGGAGTCGATACCTTGTATCACTTCCTCATACGTAGTCAGTTGGTATACCTTAAAAGATTAACTTTATGAGGTGAGATCAGAAACCCATACCCTAGGTTGTTTTCTGACTCTCTCCGATCTACGCGGTTCTTGTGTATTCGAAGATTAATGGTATAAATTCATCATTGATGAACTATATGTGTCCATTAAGGATTTCGTGCCTCGAACAGTATTACACCAATTTTCATCGAGTATCACCATCCTCCCACTGACCACTGCATATCGGTATTCCTCTTAGGAAACCCGCATGGTGAGCAACAATCATATGTTCTCATGTGAGATTTATAAGTACTTATACTTATGGTTTCCTTTAGGATAACCAATTTGGCACTTATCCAATTTAGGTTTTAGTTTGGTATTATCCAAACATATGCCTAACATCCCAAATGGTCAGGAATGAGAAACCCGTTTATTCCTGTTCGTATCTAATATGATATTTGTCAA